>VDFB02043188.1:0-56788 GCA_007258455.2 Sequoia sempervirens
GGAGGTGGAGGTGGAGGGGGAGGGGGAGGTGGATGTGGCTGTGGCTGAGGTGGTGGATTGACGATATCATCAATGTTAAAATCATCCATCATATGAGATATAAATGTGCACCTTCATTAAATCATACAAAATAGGATGTGCATACATATATTAAGATCATGTATTTAATTGAAATAGGATGAGCAAAATATATATTAAGATCATATATTTAATTGAAATGCACATATATACATTGATTGAACTCGGAGCATGTCCATACAAAATTAAAAATTTTAACATGTACATACATTTAAAATAAAAATATGATGCATAATTTTGCATGACAAATCATTAAACTAAACTATGTACATACATACAAATTTTAAAAAAATTTCTTAAGAACTATATGCAAATTTTTAATACATGCATGTACATGCTAAACAATAAACTTGAAAAATTCACAAAAGCTCATTTTATGTCTAACACACAAACACACATATATATATTACAATTTTTAAGCACGAGAAATCATTATCTAGTATATAGTCATAAAATATACTATTATATATTATTCATTATAAGTTCATGAATTCCACCTGAATTCATAAATCCATGTCACTAAAAAATATCCATCTAGAACCAAAATCATAAATTCATGTCACTAAAATATCCATCCAACCAAATTTATAAATTCATCACACAAAATATCCATCGTTCACCAAATTTATAATTTCATAACCATTTAAGATCATTGTCTTAATTTAGAAACGTTTGTGGCTCTCTATTGCATCTCTTCATTTCTTTGTGTTTTCCTTTTCAGAATTGGAAGTTCTCTCCTCTAGCCATTGTAGATGCTCATCTAAGATCCCATCCATATCCCTAACAGCATCAACAAGGGTTTGCATCCTAGATGCAAAACCCTCACAGATGGCTACTATCTTTCATTTTGAATAAGGTTGGATTTGATCTTGGATGGTTCTAACATTGGCATTGATTTTTGCATCACTTGCAAACGAAAGCATGTTCATTGGATTTTAGGTGGTGGAGGTGGGGGGTTACTTAGGTGGAGGGGTGGAGGTGGAGGTGAAGGTGATGGAGATGGATGTATGGAGGTGGGATTACATCATTATTGAATGGATCCATGTGGATGTTTAAGATATGAGGAACCCGCCAAGATTAGATTTGTAATTTCAAGATGTAAGATGCATAGGAAATACCTTTAAACCATTCAATATAAATGGCCTTAAATAATTGAATACAAATGATAAACATGTAAGCCTCATTTATGTTTAAGGTAATACGTTACTTGAATGAAAATACAATTAACTATTAATATTATATAATCTTGCATGATCTTATTATTGTTAAATTTGGATGCCTTGGGCAACTTTGATCACCAAATTTTAAGAACTTCTTTTATCCCCTTAAGAAATGTCATATTGGGATCCCTTAAGAAATGAAATTACGATTTAGGGTGACATGATGGCTTAAGGGACCACGCCCAGTGAGGTCCCAGGGAGAAATGACATGGCTCATGAAATAATTTGGTGAAGTTGCTCAAGGCACCACCCCCATTAAGATACTTTAAAGAAAAATGATGGCTTTAGGGTTTAGGGCAATAGGATAGCTTAAGGATCTACATGTAGTAAGATCCTAGGGAAAAATTCTCATTACATGAGATAAGGGAATGAAATTCCCATGGAGCTGTTTGCTGAAGTCCAAATTTCACAAGAGCCTAAGAAAAATGATGGCTTTAGGGTTTAAGGCTTTGCAGTTTAGAGTTTAGGGTTTTAGGCACAGGATAACTTAAGGGGATATATGTAGTAAGATCCTATGACAAAATTACATGGCATAAGGGAATGAAATTTGGTGGATTTTCCTAAGACAACCAAATTTCACTTTAAGGTCAGGTAGGAGAAAATGAATGGTTTAGTGTTTAGGGTTTAGATTTTAGAGTTCAGGGTTTAGGGTTTATAGAACTTAGGGTGAAGTTTTGATGCCCCTTGGAATATAATGAACTTTCAAGTTAGTGAAGAACATTTTCTTGTGGAATAGTTGATTGAGATCTACTCTTGTTTCAACTGACCAGCCTAGATCATGAAATCTGATTCATATTATAATCTTGCATGATCTTATTATTGCTAAATTTGGTTGCCTTGGGCAACTTCACCAAATTTTAAGAACTTATTTGATACCCTAAAGAAATGTCATATTGGGACCCCTTAAGAAATTGATTTACGATTTAGGGTGATAGGATGGCTTAAGGGGATATAGATGTCTAGTGAGGTCCAAATTTAGTCATACTGTGACCTCATTGGTTCCATCTAGCTCTAGGTCAAAAGTGTTTACCCCTCTAATAAAAAAATTAAAAAGTATCATGTTAAAAATGAATCAATCTATACATATCACAAAAATAACATACATCTATGAAAACAAGTAAAAATTTCCTCCTACATTAGAGGATATCAAAATAAATATGAAATATTTTAATAATTATACTTGTAATCACTTATTAATAAGTTATATCATACATAATTTTAATCACATAATAAAGGAATAAATATACATATGTAGAAGATACAAAAATAAAAAGAGGCTACTCACATGGATCTTGATCCTTCTAGGAAGTGCCTAGATTGGTGTATTTCATGTAGGACTCTATGTAGATGTTGGGACCTTCACCTCTCTCCTTGTATATTTCCAACAATCCCACTCACTCCCTCTATAGAATTATTTCCTTTTATTATCTAGTTCTTTTAATCTTCTAAATTGACCTCTTATTTATAGGAGAATAATATGAATCCTCCTCCTCTCTCTATTGTAATAATAGCCTAGTTCCTCCAACCTATCATCATGTACCTCCTCCCTTTCCCATGTAATAGGTGCACCTTAGGTGTTAAATGGTTCCATCTTGGTCTCCTTATTGATGCATTTCTATCCTTCCACATAAATCTATGTAGTATCAAAATATAGGTAATTTTATGGTTATTGAATCTCTCTTAATTGCTAAAGAATCCATTATGCTTGAGGATGGGTGGATTATTATCTAGGATCACATCTTAAAAATCCTATAGAGGTCATGGTATGTGTTTCTTAATACATATATTCCCATACAAACCTCTTTCCATGTATTATCAACTCTCCTATATGATAGACACCTTACTAGATTTAAATTTCATATGATATATACCCAAGTGTTTCCAATTGGAATTGCTATAATTATACTTTTATGATATTCTAAATATTCATAATAGTTTTCATAAATCTACTAAATAGACCCATTCTTGACATTGAACCTACATAATTTTAGGTATGTCCAATGAAAGAAACTTTACCCATAACACTCTCACTCGCGCTCTCCTATCTTGTGGATATAATAGAATTTTTTTTTATTCCAATGATTAAGATCTCTAATGATCATGTCTAAGTGTCATAGAGAGTGATCATTCACTCTTCATAAACTTGTAGAAACCAAAAGGTTTTATATTACGTGTTCAAATAAGTGAAAACATTACAAAAATCTCTACTGGATGGTGACAACAGAGGGATTTTGAAGGCAACCAAATTTCATTTTAAGGTTCTAAGACAAAATTCAAATGCTTTAGTGTTGAGGTTTTAGATTTTACAGTTCAGGGTCTAGGGTTTAGCAAACTTAGGGTGAGGTTTGGGTGGCCCTTGGAATAATTTAGACTTGCAAGTTAGTGCCAATTGGAATCGATTGTACGTGCTTGGATTTACGAATTTGCTAACTAAATTTGCAAACAAACATTGATAAACTTTATGAATTTTAACTATTCTTTAACATATTGTTTTCTAAACTATTTATAATTTAACATTCAAACTAAAGTTTAACATATCACTTTTTCCATACAATGCAAATAAAATTTAAAACATTTAAGCAATGCAAATAATTTTTTTTGAGCTCGAAATTACCTAGTTTCCAAAATCAAAATGATTTGTTCAATTTCAATTTAGGGTTTTAACAAAAAAAATTGTTCCAATTCAATTTAGGGTTTCAATTTCTAAGCAATTAGGGTTTTAATGCAATTTTTTCATTTAAGTTCAAACTAGGGTTTTCAAATTCACTTTTTCGTTTGATTTGAATTCAGGGTTTCAAAAAGCTTGATTAGGGTTTCTAAATGCAATTTTTTCATTTCAGTTCAAACTAGGGTTTTCAAATTCAGATTTGAATCTTTCAAAAAGCTTGATTAGGGTTTCTAAATGCAATTTTTTATTTCATTTCAATTTCTAGGGTTTTGAAATGCAATTTTTTGTTTTGTTTCAATTAGGGTTTTCAAATTCAATTTTTTTTGGTTTAATCGAACAATTTAGGTTTCAAAAGTTAAATTTTGTTTGTAAAACACAATTCAAGGTTCATTTTTTTGTTTCTATTAAAAAAATTTAGGTTTCATTGCATTTTTTGATCTATTTCTACAATTACTCATTTCTACTATAATAGGAAAAAAAATGCTCAAAACATGAAATAAATTAAAAAAAACATGCTAAATTCACTTATTTTCTTCACAATTTCAATAAGAAATGGAAAAATGCAAAAAAAAGGGGCATGGGAGGGTACTTGGAGCTGTTTTTGGAGGTCTCTATTGCCTGTACTTGGGATCCCGTCCGCTGCAAAATGAAATCTGTTCATTTAAAAAAAAAAAATAGCATTACAAAACAGGATCCTGATTTCTACAAAATAGGATCCTGATTTTTATAAATCGGGATCCTATTCCTTGTCCATTGGTTTGGGATCCTTTAGGAAACTGGATCCCAATTTTTAAAAAGTAGGATCCCGTTTTGTATTTAGGCTCGAGATCCCAAAGCTAAATGAGATCCCGATTTTTAAAAATTAGAATCCCGTTTATTAAAATTGGGATCTCGTTTTTGTAATGCCGATTTCAATTTTTTTGGCTAAGGAAAAAAATTCCACGTTTCATGGACTCAACTTTGTGCACTTACCCATATATGGATACATAGGAAGAGTACCTCAAAAATGAAGATGTATTCTAGTGTATTCAATTGGCAACCCAAACCTAAATTAAGCATTATCTTTCCCCTAATATTGAAGCAATATATTGAGTTACATTTTGGTTATTTAATAAACCTTAGTATACATGCACATTATGAAGCATTTATTTAGAGGTGAATCCTCAAGGAGGATAGTTTAGATGAACTATGTTCTTTGTGGCTGTGTGCTTCTTTATATGGACTTGCACTATAGAGAAATATATCCCTTTACATTTTCTCACTTTTTTGGGCCCTCCTAGTTAAAATGGACTTAATTGTGCCTTAATTTAGTGGTTTAAAATGTATTTATTTACACTTTCACACTTATTTGGCCCCCCCTTAATTAATTGAGCTTAATAATGCCTTAATAAGCCCTTTTATTCACTTATAAGCCCATTAAATTAAATTTTCTGAAGGGGAAATTTGACATTAATTAATACCTAAACATAACACTTTACATTGAGCAATGTGTGCTCTAGGAATTGGGGCTTGGGACCCATACACCCATGGGTGAATGGGTCCTCCCTAAGACTTGGAACCCATTTTTAAAGCATGTTTTGGTAGTATTTTTATGATCCTAAATTTAAATTTCAAATGTCAGCTTGTAATGTTTTAATTTTGGGAAATTAAGGATAAATGTCTATAAATACAAGGTTATTTTATCAAATCAACTAGAATTTTTGAAGAGAAATTTCACAAGAGAAAATATTATTGTCAAGACCATTCAAGAGAAAATTTCTCCATCATTTGTTGTAGTATTTAAGATCTCAAGCATCATGTCAAAGTATTTTGCAATCATGCATGTTTTTGGAGCTAACATTGTGTTGTAGGTTTCAAGATCAAGTTCAGGCATTCAAAGAATTATTCAAGTGTCAAGATACACATCCATTGAATCCATTTCATGAAAGATCAACATCAATATTTCAAATTTCCAAAGGTTATTCAAGGGTTTTTTGAATTGCAACATTGTATTGTTCATTCTTCATTCCCTCTTTCATACTATTTTATTTCATTTCAAGGTTTAATTACCAAAATAGGGTTTGAACAAGGAAAACCCCCATTCTCGAAAACTAAACATTTTTCGGGCCTCTCTTTGTGTGTTACAAATTTGCAGTTGAAGAAAAGTTGAAGATCCCAAAAGTGGAAAATTACAAAGTTGCATTTGTTGTCACCTTTGTTATCATCTCACAAAAACTCAAATTTTGGATTCATTTTTGACTATTTGATTGTGAAACCTGGAGAATCTAGAAGTTTAGAAAAAAGAGAAGAGGACCCATAAACCAATTTTGGAAAGGTGAATAAAAACCCATTCGCCTATAAGTGAATGAGTCCTCAGATAGCTTCCAGAAACATCATTTTGTAACAAGTGCATAAGAATTTTCCTTCTCAGATCTACCAAAAGTCTTATTGTTTTTGTTAGTATTATGTTTCATTTGCAAAATACACTTTTTACATGTCATGAAAGAGTGCACTTGGTATTTTTAATTTCTCTCCCAAAACCCTTGTTTAGTCATTTCTATCAAAAAGTTATCTTAGGACACTTTGCAACCAATAAGGACACTTTGCATCAATTTTTGAGATAAGTTTTAAGTGTCCTCCACTCATCTGATTTGCATGAAATAAATTGTGTTGACCTTAGCTATATGTTTAACCTACTCAGATCTAGTCTTACATTTCAATTTTGAGTTTATTTTCTATTTTATTTCCATCTCCCAAAAGTGTTGTTTAGTCCATACACACACATAAAGGAAATTCCAAGATTCCTCAAAGGATTCACTCACCCAAGGGTTGAAATTGGATTTTGATTTGATGGATCTCATTTCCTTAATGAAATAGAAGAATAGGTAGGTTCATTCACTCCATTTTTCCCTTTTTATTTATAGTAAGTCTGGTGAAACATTCCAACTTTAGTATAAAACCTTGTGTTTGAACCCCTGCCCTATTTTCTGATGTTTTAGGATCCTTATTATACATATAGTGTGTTTATTCTATAAACATGTATTAGGTAAATTCATATTTTTAATAATAAAGATGAAATAATATAATGTGAAGAAGGAAGAAAAATGGTAGGATAGATGGTATGGTAGAAACCTCTTATTGGTGTCCCAAAACACCCAAGTCTAATTTAAACACAAGACCATTGAATTTAATATCTTAAATTATTTTTTTGGCTCCACATATACCCTATCACCTTTCATAGTAAATTTCTTCAAAGAGCTTAGTGATACCCAATTTGAGAATTTTATTTGATCTAATGAAACAAGATAGTTTTTATTTCATCTCTTATGGTTCATGTTTCCCTTGAATTCCATGTCAATCTTGAGTATTTTTTCTATTCATATGTGCCTATGTTTTCTAGCCACATGTTTAATTATAATCTATCTAGAATGAGTTGCCTAGTGTTCTCATTTAATACTTTGATTCACCCACTTCCAAATTTATTAAAGAAATTTAATTTTAGTGAGTGTTTCAAACTTGAGATGATAGTGTTTCAAATATAAAATTAACCATGTCTAAGATCCCATGTGCTTCAAGACCCAACTTAATTATAGATTCTAACTCATTGGTTCCTCACATCCAAGGATATACATTTTTTTATAGCTAAAGTGGTTTATGGACCCAATCATCCCTATTAATTTTTTTTTAAATGACACTTTCATGCTCATTAGTAGAAATTTTTTTATATATCCACATTATAAATATTTCAACTAGGCTAGACCCAATGCATTAATGTTTCATATTCTATTTAGTCACTTGTTTCCATAGGATAATTTTTTTCATGTTTGGGTGCATATAAATCATAAATTATACTTAAAATAGAATCAATTCATATGTGAGTCTAATGATTAATTATTATTTTTTTAAAATTATTCTAAAAAATGTTTAATTAAAATATTCTAATCTAGCATCTAAATCTATAGAATGTATTAATACATTACTTTAACAATATTTGTTAAGGTATCTAACTCATTTGATTTATATGTGGAGATATTGTCAATTCCACATGGAAAACCTAGATGCCTTATGATTGCTAAGGAGGTACTTGAGATTTTAAATCAAGATCATATCTTTTCATCTTAACTATATGTAATTCAAGGAAAATATATAGTGATATACAAAGAATGACCTAAGTTTGGATGTGGTGTCTAAAAATGTAGTGCCTCTCATACTTTTTCCCTGATAGATTGGCAATTGATTTATTTTATGATGAGACATTATATGATGTTTGATTCATTGTTATGCTGATTCCTTTGATGATACTTATGTTACTTGAGGTTTTATGTACATGTTATGATTAGTATATAGTTTTATTCAGGGGACTATGAAGATCTAATTGATTATGAGGACTAACCCTATCATCAACACTATGTGGTTATTTTATCATGACTATTATGTGACTATTTTATCTTGACTCTTATGTGATTATCATATGATTATAACTGATTGTTATATGAGTTGATTTGATTACTAGGTGTTGTTCTGGCTGATGTGATTGAGTGAAAGGGACAATGTCACATCACTCACTTGTGAGTACCCTACGACATTGTGATTCCCTTTCACAATGTGACTATTATATGTATATATATATGCATGACCACCTTGTGTGTTGTAGGTTGCAGGTACCAAGCATCGACTCCACCTGAATTGGTAGGTCTTAGCATGGCTTGAAACCCAGTGGATCAATTGATCAAAGATAACACTTGGTCCCCTACCCTAGCCATCATCCTTGAAGAGGATGAGTATCTGATTTGGTACCCTGTCAATATTGTTAGTTTTGTTAGTGGTCAGTTGGTGTTGCTTGAGGTTTTGCTTTTGACCTTGGATAGCGGTCAAGTAATTATTTGGAATTTGTTTTTTATTTAATTTAAATTGATAAATGTCTTTGGTTATTTTATGCATTAAAATAAATTGTTAAGTAAGATATATACCTTTGATAAATAAATAAATATATATATATGTAAATGTATATAATAATAATAGTTAACAATAAAATAAATTTATAATGTAATGTTAATAAATAAATAATAATATGATAAATAAAAAAAAGTTAAAGGGTTGGAGTATATAATTAATTATAATGTGTAATAAATGTCGATAAATGGTTTTACCATTTGTTGAGTATAATTATATTTACCCAAATTTAGATTTTAAATGAAATTCTTTTAAATATTGAGTTAATAAATTAAAATTAACCTTAATCCGTGTGCTAGTCAGTTGGGGTAGTTTTTCTCATACAACATACACATTCCTTCTTCTGGTAAACAATTTTGGTTTTGGGGGTGTGTCGAGATCGGAACATCGGTGGGTAGATTACCTGTGGGTCAAGATATGCAATAATATTAAAGCACGGTGAGAGTGAAGTGGTTTTATCATTTGATCTAAGATTTTTTGTGGTTTCGTTTTAATTTCTTTGAGAAAAGATGGCAACTATTCAGAAAGTGAAAGCAATGCATATTTTTGACAGTTGCAGTAATCCCATGGTTGAGGTATGTCGCCGGTTCAATTCTCCATTTTACAGGACATGAATTCTTAGCATTTTTTTTGTATCACATCTTTTTTTATGATTTTCCATCGATTCTCTAAGTCATCATTTCTTGTTTACCGATCTTGATTGCTATATTTAGTGCTATCGTTGTTGGGATGGATTTAATTGCATATTTGAAGCAATATAAACCATTTTTCTAATGGAGTTAGTGTAGGAAGAATGTGGTTTTCAGTCATGTATTATGTTTAGGTGATATTTTTTACTTGTTTATCTTCAAATCCTAATAGTACAACATGTTTTCTCCTTGGATGGTTTTAATAAAGGTAGATTGTCATTGATATTTGTAGAAGATTGATTTTGTGAAGTTTTAATTTTGTGAGAGAACTATTTCATTTACTAAAGAATTATTTCATGGAGAATGCTAGATGTGAGTTATTGTGTTGTGTGAAACCCTATTTTCAGTAAGAACTAGAAATGATAAACAATCTCACCTAATAATATTTACCATTGAGTGAAACACACAATTTTTGTTGTGGAAAATCTTGCACTGGAATATATTAGGTTAGGAGAATGCTAGATGTGAGTTTTTGTGTTGTGTGAAACCCTATTTTCAATAAGAACTAGAAATGATAAACAATCTCACATAATAATATTTACCATTGAATGAAACACACAATTGTTGTTGTGGAAAATCTTGCACTGGAATATATTAGGTTAGGCAGGTGATTCTTGAAATTTACATATTGTCATAGACTCATATTGAGGCCACTAGGAAGATCATAGGACTTTTAATACATTTTATTCGATTTCTATTGATAGATTTTGTGTGGTATCTTTTTAATTCATTTAACTTTCATTGATCGCCTTACCTTTTGAACCTCACCACACCCACTTGCTTCTGCACAAATGTTTTAGAGAATCTTGAACATAAATCGCAACTTTCTTTGGATCCAACAAGAAAAAAAATAGTGTTGGAAATACTAACCTATATTCATATGTGATCCATAGGCACCACCGGTTTAACTGGTATCTTAGTAATAAGGTTTAGAGTGTCCCCAAGATAGCCAGCACGGGCATGAAGGTCAACCGTGCACACCTAATGATCAACTATATATGTAATGCAATAAGGGTTACTGATGTGGGAGGTATGCACAACCCTCATCCACTAAACCTACATGAGTGCATGCACCTAGAACATAAGCAAATCTCACAATGTTAGGATGTGTTCCATATTTCTTCATAAATTCAAATATTTTGAGAGCTTCCTTGCAAAATCTATTTTGTGCATATTCTACAATCATTTCATTTCACTCCATGAGATAGTCATCTCTTTGAGGCTTTTGTCAACAATTCAGTAGTTTTTCTATGATTTCACATCTTGCATATATTTCTTCAAGAGCATTTCTAACTATAACGTCTAACAAAAATTCACCTGCCATTATGCTTTGGTGCATGTCCATAGGTCATCCCAAATCTCCCATTTTCTCCAAGGCAAGGAGGACTCTGACTAAGAATTTGGATTTACACCTACCGATTACATTTCTTGAAAGTTTCTTAAGTCTTTTCAACAAATACAATGGGTGCACATCCTGTTATCACTTCGCTCCTTGAGACAAGGTCTCTTTGAGGCACTTCTGCCAAACATACCGTGTGCCTCCTCCTTGCAGCATCATCACTACCTTTGCTACCTTTGTCATGTTCCCTACTCTCGTTTGCATCATTGCTGCTATGATATATGATTTAATTTATTACTGTATATTACGATTCATTTTGATAATGTTAGTGTATGTTTTTGCATTTGATATTACATATATAAATATTATATTATATTTTGATAAATTATATTATAAATTGTATTATGTTAATAATTCAATATATACATATATATTGTATGGTTAAATATTAAAATAATGTTTTTTCAATATGTGGAATCTATTACATGATAAATGAAGAAATAAAAATGTCAGTAAATAAAAGATTTTTAATTGGATAGAATGGTTAAAATGGTTATCTATTTTTTTCTAGATAAATGAATTGAGCATTTAAATAGTTATAGGTAAAGGAACTGGGTAGTTGTTATTAAACTGAGTATCTAACTTGCTACCGATAACTAGATTGAGTATTTAATTAAGGTAAATTGATATATTTCATATATAAATAACCTAGGGTTAGGGTTCGTTAAGGAGTTAAATGAATCTTCAGTTACAATGTTAAATGATTTTGTTTATTAGTTTCTCTTCAAATTTTCGGAAAGAATATAAGTGGAAAAGAAACAAAATATTTATATGAATTTCATTTGGTCATGGCTCAGTTATGTTTTAGGATATAAATTTTGTTTAGATTTATGAGGGAATTCAAAACAATATTAGTTTCCATTTCATTATTTATTTTGATTTTTGTTTATTTATTTATCTATTTATTCGTTTGCTTTCATTAGAACTAGTGTTAGAAATTGGTAAAACAAGATTATATTTGTATTGAACATTTGAATCTTATAGAGGTCACAATTAAGGAAGTACAAGTTTAATTATACTTGACTTAATAATGATAAAGTTAAAGAACCTAACCAATCCTAGATTTAACCTTATAGTTGATCAAGTAACTAGATTTATCTCCATAAAAATATTTTAATTGGATAATTATTGCAAAAAAATGAGTAATTAATTGTTATGGATTAGGTCATATAATGGTTAATAGTAAAAAAGAATGTTTTAGAAGAAATAAAGATGTTGTTTAATAAAATATTTTAATTGGATAGCTATTGGTAAAATGGGCATTTAATTGTTGTAGACAAATGAGTTGTGTATTTAATTAAGTGAATTGGTATATTTTGTCAATAAATAGATGTGCATTGAGTAATTAATTAAGAAAATTGATTTATTTCACATATAGGTAATTGACAGTTAGGGAATTGAAAATATTGAATGAGGGTAAAATATTAGGGGTTGGTTATGTAATTTAAATGGTTCAAGTTAATTGATAAAGTTAATTAGATAAAGTTGGGTTGAAAATTATGTAAAGATACCTAAATTAATTATTACATCCTTACATTAGGGAATTGACTAGATTTATATCTGTCTCTTGATGTTAATTTAAAATTTAGTTCTATGAGCATTGTTATGATATGGATTATTTGGGTATGTGCAGGATCATCATGGAAAAATAAGGCCTTTAAGTGGCAAAAAATTTAGAAAAATAAACTTGACGTAAAAATTTGAATAAGTTATATATATAATTTCAAAAATATATAAGAATAGAATCTATAGCAAATTGAATGTAGTTTCTAAACTACTAGGTTTATTTTAAAAAAAGTTCTATTTGGTGAAAATTTGAAATTTCAATGCAGTAGCACTTAAATTTCAGGGAAAAAATAAGAAGTAGGTGTTGGTTTGACCACCCTAACCACAATAAAATGATAATATTTTTTTATAATATTTCAGATATATATAGAGGACTCATATCCCAATGTGATGCGTATTTTTTTGCATTTTTTTCTGAGTAAATAATTAATTGTGAATTTTTTTATTACAACTTTAAAAGATATAAAAAATCATATGTTTGACCACCTTAACTTGGTCAAAACTTCATGAAATTCTTTTTTTTTAATCCTATAGTATGCAAAACATAAAATGTGACACATGTTTCAGATTCAATAAATGTGATACTATTTGAAAGCTATAGATGTTTTTCAATCAACCTATCCATCAAGTCTTTAGTCATAATTCAAACAGAAAATGAATAATAATTATTTATTAAATTCAAAGTAAAACATAATTTATATTGGTGGAAAGCTGAGAATTTCCTTTAAAAACCCTTTTCGTTTCATCAATTTTGGGTAAAAAGAAGTCGTTAGCCACATACCCTACACATACTCATCATATCACCACTTTTTAGCCCATCATGATCCTGCACATACCCATTTGATTGAGTGATTTGTAGATTAATTAGTAACAATATAAATATTTGTGTAATTAGATTTTAAATCATGAAATTATTATGTTTTATTGCATGAGTTTGCAAATCTCTCCATGGTTATGATTAACTGATTGTGTTTTGACTATTGGATTAGTGTTTATGTAATTGTTACCAATGGGTGTCATCTGTGTAAAGTATGTGCCATTGGGAGATGTGTTTAGTATGTTGGTTTCCAGAGGCCTACGAGGGAGTACATTTGTATGTATGGTCCTTATGATTGTTTAACCTTGAAAGTGGTTTGGCTATGTTGTTGGTCATGTGTATTGTGAGAAATATAAATCCTAAGGGTGTTTCCCTCCTATCTATGTATGGATTCATGAGATTTTGTTTGTTCTATTTTATTGGAAGGTATGCATATGTGTATTGAATGAAATGAAAACCACAAGTTTTGTACTACATGTTCATGATGGTTGAATTGTGGCTATGGGTTGGGACATGGGTTCATGTTGTCCTGACCGATGTTTATGTGATTGTGATAAGTGTGCAAGATGGATAATGCCTTGCTCTATGTAGGGTTTACTAGTTTCAAGTAGGGGGAGTGGCTCTCAATGGGGGCTGGAACCCTAAGTGGTGTCTACGAAAATCCATTGGAGGGTTTCTTAATCCAGTGATAACCTTAATAATGAATTAGGGGGGTGGGTAGTATAGACACAAAAAATATACTAATTGAACCTATACACCTGATCCTGATTTTACTAACACCAATTCATCCTAAATCATTTCCTTTACTAATCATTTAATTAAATAATCCTAAATTCATCACATTTCATCTTTTAATTAAATAAATCATATTTATCTGATTAACTCATCATCTCCTATTAGTTAAATAAATCACTTTGTTTAGTTAATCCTATAGTCCCTCTTTTAATTAAATAATTTAGTTTATTTAATTAAGCTCAAAAGTCACCGCCCTTAAATTAAATAAATTAATATTTATTTGATTTAATCTAACACCATCCTCTTTAATTAAAATAAATCAAACTTTATTTAATTAAGTCTAAATTCATTATTCCTCTCACTTTGATTAATTTAAATTGTAAAATCTAAATCAAATTGTCAAATCAACTAATCTCCTCTTAAATCAATCAAATCATGATTAATCCTAATCTCAATCACTCAAATCCTCTAGCTTTTGCAACTTGCTCATGAAAAGAAATTTAATTAATTTATAAATCTTCCCTTTTCATTCAATAAGGCATCAAATGATGGAATATTCCTCAAATTTGAAATCTCCCCCCAAAAGTACTTATCCATCCAACAAGGCATTAAAGGCCTCTTACATGTCTTTTTCTTGAGCCAAGTGGCATTTAATTCATTTCTTCTCTCCCTCCAACATGTCATTTCTCCATGTTTGAATTTCCACCTAATTGCATTAATGTGCACATTCATCAAAATGTCCTCCATGCACCTTTGTCCACTCACACGTTGACAAGTGGCATTGTGCTATTGGTTGGTGTTTGATCCCACATTCAACCATTTTTCCTCATCTTCCATCATTCTCTTCTATAAATAGAAGGCTCACTTATTGATTTTGGATCCACAATCTTAGGAATTTTCATCCACAACTTGTGCAAAGTTATCATCTTCATGTTTTGAATCAAGTTCATCCATTTTCTTAATTTCATAGCTAGGTTATGGAGAAATTTCATCAAGGAGCATCAAATCTTCATGATTGATCATCAAGCTTGCAAGGAATTGGGAAAGGGCCGCCATTTTCCACATCAAAATGACACCAATTCTCCCATGGGATTGAGAGTTTGGATATTAAAATAGGATTTAATAGCTTTTTTACTTGTGTTCTTCACTTATTTCTTGTTTTCATGTTTCAAATGAATTTCATGGGGAATGTTGTTCCTAACTTGCATATTGGACTAATAATGTGTTTGTTCTTTGTGTTTGTGCAGGTCTAGGATCACCATTCACATTTTGGCACTAGAAGGAGGGATGATTTGAAGAAATTAACAGATTTTTTCATCAAATTCCATTGTTTTTTTTAAATTTTGTGTGTCTACAAGAAATTACATCGCTGACAGGTCAAACTCCATCGCTAGTAGTCCAATGGTGCTATTTGGTGACACTTTCAAACTCCAAACTGCATCACTCGAATCATTCTCCTCAAGGTCCGGCCAACTCAAACACTAAATTGTGCCACTTTTCAAAACAACGCCATAATCACACTTACTATTTTCCATAGTCTACCACTGGTCGCACCAGAGCACCGTTGACAAGCTCCAAACTATGCCGCCATCATAGATTGCATCGTTGGAGTGGGGTAAAAGGTAGTTTTCAAAAAAAATTCAACTTGTGCTCTTTATCATTTTGATCACCTTAACTTCTAACTAGTTTTTGGCTTCTGTTTCTGTAGTTTTAACTAGTTTTTGTAGGTTGGAGTGATTCAAGAAGGAAGGAGGAAATGGAAGCAAGGCTTCTTATGGCATCATCATTATATTGTGTCAATTGTTTTTGAACACTTTGGGGAGCAATTATAATCCCATTGCTAAGGAATTTGTCATCTTCAAGCTTTTTAGGACTCAATAATTTTTGTTTGGGCTTAAAAATAACAAAGCAAAGGGATTAAAAAGAACCTTAGGAAACTTACTAGAGTTTTTTTTAGGCTTAAAATTGAACAAGCAAATCTCACACTTCAAATTCGGTGCTTAAAAAGAATCCATTCTTTCTTTGAGGGTTAAAATGAACATTGGCATTTTATGTTTTGTAATATCTTATCCAAAGTAATATCATTTAAAAGGTGTATGCACTTCTCTCGCGCCTCACGACGATCTTGAGAATTAAAAGTATTTTGGTGATATTTAGTTGTATAAGCGATTTCCTCCACACTTCAATTTGGATTCTTAAAATTGAACAAATCTTGCTAGTGTGAGTGGAGTATATCACGTGTGTTCTTTCTTTGTTCACATAAACAAAGATTGATCAAACTATGGATGTTCTTGCTCACTTTTGTTTACCCTTAGAGGGGCCTTCCTAAGAGACACATCCAAAAGGAGAAGTCAAAGGTGACTCCAACTGGTTTTTCACTCAGGTTGGTATATAAAAGGATAAGACTAAATCATCAAGTCCAATGGTATGTAGGCCTTAGCCGTACAATGTTTTTTCAGAATGGGGTACTACCTTATAAAGTATAAGAACCCCTAGTATGATTGGTTAAAGTCTTTAGTAGCTTGTTGGATGCTCACAAGGTGCCATGTCCCCGATCACCCTTACTAAGAACCAATTTGTTTAGAAGCCCAAATCCTTATCTATTTGTTGGTGCAAGAACAATCATTATGAAGCTACCTCAAATTCTTGTGATTCTTAGTAGAGATGAGAAGTATGCCATGGGAGTTTCATGTGTACTAAAGCTTGGATGACCCGTAGAAGTGAGTGCCATGGAGGGGAGCCAGTGCGGTCAAGCTTTTAATCATCTGCCAAGAATAAGCACATCTAGATTTATCCAAGTGGAGATTCAACAAATATTTTCTCTTGAATATCCATAGGGTTGTGCATTTTCTTGTAATCAAAACACTTTTCTTGGATCTAAAACATTGGAAAACAAACATTCAACATGATCATCAAATTTCAAACCCTTTAGAGGAAGCAAATACCTTTGAAAAAATTCAAGTGTTATTGCTTGCCCTAGGGATTCTATCCTTAGAGGCTTCTAAGAATTTGAATTTACATCACAATTTTCTCTCACTAAAGTCAACAATAGGAAACTTTTGCCTTCATTTCCTTGATTTCCACATAATGAACTTTGTGGGATGAGAAGAAACTGGTACATTAGAAATTTAGTTTGAAAACCTAATCAAGAAAGTGTTTGTAGTAAAAAGGACTCATTAAGCAAAGATAAGAAACAATTGGACCCCACACATGTGCTCTTCCAAATGATTTCTTGAAAGATCAAAATCTGAAAAAAAAATCCCAAAGGTCTTAGTCAAAAAGCTTGCAAGAAACATTTGTCTATGCTTTACGAATTTAGAGAAAGATTGAAATTCAAATTTTACAAATGTGCATCAAGGAACAATACAAATTTGTATTCATTTTACTATTGTCAAAATCCAAGTCTCTTTCAAAGGTTTGAGTATCTCACATAGGAAGTAATAGCATGTTCTTCAACACCTTGGTCTAGTGAAAAAAAGTCTCTCTAAGTCTCTTAAAATCAAAATCAAAACATCTTCATCCATCCCTCAAACACCAAAATCAAAATCAATCTCACAAACAACTCTTGGAAATATTGAAGAAAATCCTTCATGCTAAACTTTGGGAAAATCCTCTTGAAATGAAAATATCAAAACAAATCCAAATCATCTTGTTTAACTAGGTGTGTGTAGATGAATCCTTCTTTGCACACTTAGTTAAATTATCATCTTGTGAAAAAGTTTACTCTAGGACTACATCCAACCTCTTAGAGTTTATGAGTTCATTATCCAAACCAAATCCAATCAAAATAAAAATAAAATCAAATTATTCCAAAATCAAGGTCCAAAATCAAATCAAACATCCATCCAAAAGTTCTAAAAATTAGCATCCTCCTTAAGGTTCCCTAAGAGTTCCAATCATTCACCAATCATCCATCTTTCATTATCTCATCACCATCCTTTTGATCCTTAATATCTTAGACTTTTTTGTTTTTTACCTAAAGTTTAGATCAAGCCAAGGAATTGAAGGTCTACCTCCCATTCCTAAAAAAGTATCCTCATTTTATGGTCCAAACTAGATCTCAACACAAGAAGAACATGGAAACAAACAAAGAAACATCCACTTTGAGTGACTTGAGTCAAATCACTCTTGAAATAAATCCCATTGGGTCTAGTAATCCCACGCTCAATCTTCCTCCACTCCCATAAGATTCTTAAGAAGAAGGTGGTCAAGTGGAAGACATCACCAACAATGTTTTAGGAATGACTCAAGATGAAATCATTGAAATGGTCCAAAATCCTAAGACTCACAAAATTGTTAATGCCATTGTGAAACTCAATCCCTCATAATACATGCTAGAATTGGCCAAAGAAGGGGATAAACTCCCTTTTGACTATGATGTGAGCACTCTCATGGCGAAATCTCTTGGGATTATGCCTCCAATCTCATCCCCACCTCCATTTCAAAGCATCACTCAAACCATCCCCTAAATCACATCATCCATTGCTCCAACTCAACCAATTGTCAACAAGGGGAGCTCATTGCTTCGTGCACTACAAACACACCCCCTTGTGAACAACCAAGATTTGGATGCAAATACCATATTGGGTCAATCCATCCCATTGAATATGCTACACCCATACATTTTTCTCACCTTTCATAACCCCAATGACCCATCCTCTTTTCACGCAACACTGACATATTCTCTCAACACAGAAACCTCTCTCCCTATGACTTTGCAAGGAGAAGGTGGGCTATTTGGACAAGTGGGAATCATTGACCCCTCATCATCATCATTTCCTCAAGGGAACACACTACCCATTTTTCCACCACTTACAACTTTTCCATTAACATCCACACCACTCCTTGGTTTAGGGCTCCCCCCTTTACCAAACATTAATCAACAGAATCAAAGAAACCCCCCAATCATAAATAAAAACATTGTACCAAATCCTCCAACCTTGCCATTGATATCCAAACAATAGGTGGAAACCATCCAAACAACACAAGCAATCACTGCACCATCCATAAATGTGGTCTCTCAAGGACCAAGCATATCAATCACACCATCCACTACACAAATCCCTATCATCAATACAACAACACCCCTCATCACAACAACAAACACCATTCTGAATCTGCCACCACCACTGCCAGCAAGACCAAATGTGGCCAACCAATATAGCATCACATTACAAGCATCTCAACAAGCCTATCAAAAGGAACTTTAGCAGTACGAAGCTCAACAAGCACAAAACATGCAAGCTGCACAACAAGCTACTCAATAAGCACAACAAGCACAACAGGATGCCCAAGCTCAAGCTTTGTTGTAACAACAGCATGCCACCCAAGCTGCCCAAGCTGCACAAGCTGCACAAGCATCCCAACAAGCATAGGCTCAAGCTCAAGCCCAATATCAAGCTCAACAAGTGCAAGCATAAGCTCAATACCAGACACAACTGCAAGTAGCCTAACAACAAGCATATCAGTAAGCCCTACAATGGTACCAAGCACAACAAGAAGTAACCCAATTACTATCCCAACAATAAGTGTTGTTGGCACAACAAAATCAAGACCAACAATAAGCGTTGTTGACACAACAACAACAAGACCAACAACAAGCATTTTTGGCACATCAACAAATGCAGGCCTATCAAAAATCCTTGATCGCACATCAGAGCTTGCAACAAACTCCCACCAACACATCCAACACTCCACCTATCACTCAAAAAAATCCACCACTTCAAAACACATTCACTCCACCTCTCGATCCGCAAAACAATGTGACGACACAAATAAAATTTCTCTCGCAACAAGTGTTCGATCTCCAATCAGAGAAAAAAAAGAAGACACCAAGTAATCTATGTCCCTATCCATTTGATAGGAGCCTTGCAATGGTACCATTCCCTAAGGGGTTTGAAATCGCTAAATTCGACAAATATCGTGGGATGGGAAACCCTAAAGAACACATCAGGGAATAACAAGTACATTGCATGGAGGTCGCATATGATGATACATATCTGATGCGACTATTCCCTAAAAATTTGGATGGTCCTACGATGGAATGGTTGTCTCGCCTTCCTCTAGGAATCAAAATGTTCCAAGAGATCATGGACAAATTCATAAAAAATTATGCAGTCAACATTGCCATGGATATTAGTCTAGAGGAACTATCTACGCTCAAACAAGCTAAGGGAGAATCATTCGCTTCCTTCTTGCAACGATGGTGATCCAAGGCCAACAGGAGCAAATGGACCATGCTAGAGGAACAAAAAATTTGCACCATCATTGCTAGTATTGAGAAAAAATTGTCATTCCATCTCAAGATGTAATGTATCACCACATACAAACATTTGATCGCCAAGGTGCTTAACATCAAACAATCCCTTATTGCACAAGGGGGGACACCCACATATAAAAAATATCAAGACAACCACCCATCCACCAGCTATAATGAAAAACTTTGCATGTGGGCGAAAAAATAGGAATGTCACTAATGATGGTGTGGTGGATTCCAAGGTCATTAATGCTCCAAAACAAAACATGCAATCGTACCAACAACCGCAAGGCAACAATAAAAAAAACTCAAGCCAATGTAGTATCACAACAACCACCCAATGATCAAGTCAACAACCTAAATAATCAAGGGGGACCACCTCCGTGGAAAAAATATCCCCCCAAGTGAAAGTACACAGCCCTTGGGGAACCAATTGAATTGGTCATGAAGAAAATGGTAAATGAAAATCTCAACAAAATTCCCATTTATGAGAACTATCAAGAGCCCCAAGTGAAACCACCATGGTACAATAACAACCACCTTTGTGGTTTTCATAAAATCAAGGGGCACACAATAGCCAGTTGCATGAGGCTAAAAATATGTTCCAAGACCTCATTGATGACAAGGTCATAAATGTTAAACAACTAGTTGGAAATCAAGACCTTAAAATATGCACGAATCCGATGTTGGATCATAACAAAGGGAACAATCATGGAAAGACCAAGTATGCCAATGTGAACCATGTGTATGATCATGTTGTTGCATCTATAGACGAATGGGTCACTATTGTTAACATCAAGGGAGCCAAAGTTGATTCTAGAGTCACCACACATAGTGGAAAAGTTACCATTGCTAGGTCACCATAGCCACCTAGAACATCCACCTCAAATCTGAGATCTAATCCTAATGGATACAATGTCTTGGACTAGTTGAAAAGAATCCCTACTCAGATCTCCATCATGGAGATGTTGAAGATATCACCCACACATAGAAAAATCCTAGAGGAAGCATTGGCTTTGTCCACCATCTCTACAGATCTTGATGTTGACCAGTTCCAAGCTATGGTCAGACACATCACCACCCCAAATCTCCTAACATTCTTTGACTAGGACTTTCCCGCCCAACCATCTCATAATCCTGCACTCCATCTTGAAGTCCCGGTTCATAAGAACAAAGTCAAAAGGGTCTTGGTGGATGGGGGTGTAGGTCTAAATATCTGTTTGCTCAAACTAATAAAGAATCTAGGATTTTCAGAGGATTTCATTGAAAAGGGTAAGGGTGTCACAATCAGAGCATATGATGATCAAGAAAGAGTGTCTTAGGGCACTATTCAACTCCCTATTCAAGTAGGGCTAGCCATTATGGAAACCACATGCCAGGTTCTTGACCTTGATTTACCTTATAACATCCTCCTGGGGCATCTGTGGTCCATGAGATGCAAGTTGTTGCATCAACCTTCCATCAGTGTGTCAAACCCCCATATCAAAATCAAGAGGTCACGGTTTATGGTGATCCCAAACCCTTTTCTTACTGTAAGAACCTGGAAGCAAAATACTATAAAATCCCCCAAGTCCCAAAGAATGATGAAGGGCCTACAACTCCGTATGTAGACCCAACTACCTTGGCCTCCACTTCTGAGACAAAGACATCCGCCATCCCTGATATCTCTGAAATCAAGGTCATTATCCAAGACAATGAGTGCGGGGATTATAAAATGAAGAAAAGTTATTTTCTAATAGTAGAGTTACCTCAATCTCCTAGGTCTCACGGGCAACCTCAACTAGCTAAAACATCATCCCAAACCTTCAGAGCACCCTTCTATATTTAGGTGTTGGGGAGATCTAAGTCGGGAGATAGTATATGAAAAAGACATATCAAGCTTACTATACCAAGATGAAAGGCCCGTGCTTGATATTCCCATGGATAAGAGCAGCAAAGGATTACAAATGATGCTTGGTATGGGCTATAATAGAAACAAAAAACTTGGACAAAATGACAATGGTCTTCTAGTACCTCTCATTCTGGAGAAGTGTATGAGAAATCTTGGCCTTGGATGTACCCCTCTGAAGGTGACCATACTTGGCAAAGGTTCCTCGATTAGAAAGGTCAAAACTCGCCCTTAGCTATCAGTATCCACCCTTCAATTACCAGTATCCACAGGTTGAGTCATAAACAACTTTACCTTTGACATAAATGTTGTCTGTAGTAGTGATGAGGACCCCATAACTAACTTGCCTATGCTATTTGAGGATTCCTCCCTTCTCATGATTAATACCATATCTTTTGAGTCAACCAGTCAAACCCATGAAATAAACTTAGTCTATCCCCAATTCATTGATTACGACCAATGAGGACCACCATTTTTGGACACATTCGAAAATGATGAGGCACTCTCAGAATTTATGGGATTGCGGTATACAATACCATATGGAGATCACAAAGCTATATTTGACATCATATTGGACACACATTCCTATTATGGGGAAACGATTGAAACCTTCAGTCACAAAAGTGAAAATATGAGAAAAATCTCTAGGTCTTTGAGTGAAAACCACACTATGGCACTCTCTAACCTAAAAAGAGTAAAAATAAAGGAAACATTCCGTGGTGAAAACCTCTTTGAGGCATTAGAGGATGAAGGATTCAATCTTCCTCTCAGTGCAATTCATCAGGAGAAGTCAGTGGTCTTAGTAGAGAAGTGCAATGTAGTCAACCTGGGAATAGAGGAAATGTCACATATCACCTTCTATGTGGAATCACTTCTGATGAAAGAGCAAGAACTCTTGGATACATTCCTAAAAGAAATAAAAAAATTTCATGGACCTATGCCGACATGCTTGGGCTTGATCCAGAAGTTGTGGTCCACCACCTAGTTGTATATCCTAATGCAAAGCTAGTGAGAAAAAAGATAAAGAAAATGATTCCCTAGATAGCATTGTTGGTGAAGATGGAATTACAAAAGCTCCTAGATACAAGATTCATATGGTTGATTGATTATCCAAAGTGGGTCTCAAATCTTGTACCTATTTCAAAGCCCACTAGGGGAATTCACATCTACACAGATTTTAGAGACCTCAACAAAGCATGTCCCAAGGATGATTTCCCTCTCCCAAATATTGACATGATTGTGGATATGACAACAGGACATGAGACACTATCATTAATGGATGGATTCTCAAGCTACAATCAGATCATGATAGCAAAAGATGACCAACATAAAATGACTTTCACTTTCCCATGGGTGAAATATTGTTGGAATATGATGCTATTTTGGCTAAAAAATGTAGGATCAAATTACCAGAGGGCCATGACATTAATATTTCATGATATGATCCATAAAACTATGGAAGATTATGTGGATGAAATATTGGCCAAGTCAAAGAAACGATGAGATCGCATATCATCTCTAAGCTTCATCTTTAACAGGCTAGAAAAGTATAAGGTCTTACTAAATCCAAAAAAGTGTGTCTTTAGGGTACAATCAGGAAAGCTCCTAGGATGCATTATATCCATGAGAGTAATTGAGGTATACCCCACCAAAGTCAAAGAAATCCTCGAAATGGAGGCACCAAAAACATTGAAGTAGCTAAGAGGCCTACAAGGAAGACTTCAATCCATCTATTGATTCATAGCGCAACTAGAAAACAAAGCTATCCCATACTCTCATCTACTCCACAAGGGGGTAGCTTACAAGTGGGACAAGAAATGCAACCGGGCCTTCAACAAGATCAAGGAATACTTACACACCACTAGTTCTCATGTCGCCAATTCTAGGTAAACCCTTGATCTTATATATATCAGCAACACCATCAACTCTTAGCGCTCTCTTAGCACAACATGATGAAAATGTAAAAGAGAGAGCTATCTAATAGATCAGCTGAACTATGGTGGGACATGAGCTAAACTACACATCCATCAAGAAATATTTCTTATAAGTCATGTTCGCAGCACATAAATTCAGACATTATATGTTGGCACATCAAATAAAGCTCATTTCAAAGATAGACTCACTAAAGTATCTAATTTCTAAAGAAACACTTACAGGGTGGAAATTGAGTATGTGGAATGCAAGGCCATCAAAGGAAAAGCAATTGCATACCAACTGGCAGAGGCACCAATATACTCATAAAACCCACTTGTATCAGAATTTCCCGATGAATCAATCTTCAACCCAAGTGTAATGGATCACTTGAAAATGTACTTTGATGGATCCTACACACAACATAGGTCAGGAGCAGGAATCTTCTTCATCACTCCACAAGGGGATTGCATACCTAAATCATACAAGTTGTCATTCCCATGCACAAATAACATCATAGAGTATGAGGCTCTTGTCATAGGGTTGGGAATTGCAGCGCAATGGAAAATCATGGCACTTAAGGTCTACAGAGACTCACAACTCGTAATTAACTAGGTAAATGATGAATATCAAACAAAGGATGAAAAGTTGAATCCATACAAGAAGCTGGTAGAAAGCCTCAAAGAGTTCTTCATTGATATCACATCTAAGTAGCTACCAAGAGAAAATAACAAAGCGACGGATGCAATGGCTACAATTGGATCACTATTAGATATCCCACGCAACGTCCCAAAGCAAGAATTCCTCGTAGAGACACTTCTCGTACCAATATTCAAGGTACTAGAGCCTGAATTTGTGTGCGAAATCGTTGGTCTCGATGGTCCATGTTATCATGATATATACACCTACTTGAGAATAGGAGTCCTACCCGCATATATAACCTAGAACCTCAGAAGAGCCTTTGTAAAAAATTCATCCTATTTTTTCATCCTAGGAGATACCCTATACTGTAAAAGCATTGAAGGTACACTTTTATGATGCCTAAACGTTGAGGAAGCTTTGACTACTTTAACCGAGGTGCACAATGATATTTATGGTTCACATTCGAGTGGTATGACCTTGGCCAAGAAATTGCTAAGAATTGGGTCCTATTGGCCTACAATGGAAAGGGAGGCTCACAATTATGTCAAAATGTTTTTGCAGTGTTAGCAACATGGGGATCTCATCCATGCACCAGCTTAGGAGCTCCACCCAATTGTTACACCTTGGCCCTTTTCATAGTGGGGGCTCAATCTCGTTGGAAAAATTACCCCCACCTCATCCAGTGGACATAAGTTCATCATCACCGCCACCGAGTACTTCACAAAATGGGTGGAAGCCATCCCCATGACCTATATCACAAGAAATCAAATATCTAGGTTCATGCTAAAGTACCTAATTTTCTGCTATGGTGTCCCTTAAGCCATTATCTTAGATAACGAGACACCTTTCAAAAACCAAGATGTTTGCGACTTATGCCGAAATTTCAAAATCCAACATCGCTTTTCCACTCCATACTATCCCCAAGGAAATGGCCAAGTTGAGGCTCCAAAAAAGACCATCCTAAAAATTCTCAAGAAAACAGTTAATGATGCTAGTCATGATTGGCATCTCCAATTGAATCTCGCCCTATGAGCCTACTGAACAAGAAATCACATGCCAACAGGGGCCACCCCATTCTCCCTAGTCTACGGATTAGAAGCCATACTCCCCATTGAGATCAAGCTCCCGTCCCTAAGAATATCATTGCAAAATCTCATCACAAATGAAGAATATTGGGTGTCAATATTAAACAAGTTGGAACTACTGGATGAGTGGCACATGGATGCCTTAAACCATTTACAAGTCTGCAAAAACTAACTCAAATGGAGCTACAACAAGAAGATTAGGAGTCGAGTCTTCCATGTCGGAGAGCTTGTGCTGAAGGGGAATCAGAAGAATGTTCCAAATCCAGATAGTGAGGGAAAGTTTGAACCCAATTGATTGGGACCCTTTGTCATCACAGTGAGCTACAAGTTAGGGGCATATCAATTAACAAAACTAGAAGGGGAACCTCTGTAGAAACCCATGAATAGCTCCCATCTCAAAAAAAATTATGCCTAATATTTCAAGGTATAAAACCAAAAATACAAAAAAATCAAAAACATAAAAAAATCCAAAAAAAATGAGATGGCCTCTTGATTACTCAAGAGAACTCTGAGCAAGAATTAAGGGAGTTACTCTAGCTCAGGCTAACATTCCTTTGAATTGTTTGTTTCAAGGCAAGGAAATACTTAAATATATACTTATGTCTGTATATGTGATTCGAGTTTGTGATAATGTAAAGTAATGTAAGCACACATCCATGGAAAATTTCCTTTGATATATGAATATATTTGAGCAAATATATGAGACGTAACAAATGTGAATATATTTATGTATCATGTATGAATATAGAGTTGTGGTTATAAGTTTATTTTTTGGTGTGATCTGTGGACGCCTTTCTATGTTATGTAATCCCGATCAGATTTCTTGCTATAATCCACCTATGAAGTGGTTTTATTTCCATGACCCTTCTGTGATGCCCGATGGTAGAACTGTCTCTATCTTCTTCTTACTATTGTCGCTACCTTGATCTCCCCTACCTTTAATTGTGCGATTTCTTACAGAGTATTCACTGATTGAACTGGCAACGCTTCCTCTCTATCCTCCTTCCTAATGACTCCTATCCTCATCCGTCCCCCAATTTCTATCCCTTCCATTGGCTGTAAGAATTTATCACGTCCATTCATATAGGTGTGACGCTTCACATGCATTTGGGCTGTAGATAGCTAAAGCTACAAAAAAATATCATCCATAGATTAGTAAATTGATATTCTAAAATTAATACGAGTATTTGTTAGACTTTGTATAAATATTTATTATATGGTTTACTTTTCATAAATAATTGAATGGACTAAAATGAAATATATATATATATATATTAAAGTTTAATGCTTAGAGGGCTGTTTTTAACACTTATCTATATGAAACATTACAAGTCTCGCCCTCTTGGATTTGCTTTCCCTCAAGAAAAATGTAGTATTATCTTCCTTAAGGTGCTTATGGTTGAGAGGGTTGTAGCCATTGTTACAAATTAAACTTCCTTGAATTTTTTTTTATTCTCTCTTTTAGGTATCCAAGCTTGGAGTATACCTATCTTTAGAGGAAGGTTGTATCAATTGGTAGAACTAAACTTCCTTCAAATCTTCTAGGTATCCATTCTCGGGGTATACCTAGCAGGTATCCAATCTTGGGGTATACCTAGTTTTTGATCTTGGAGGAAGGTTAAAACAATCGTTACAACTATACTTCTCCAAAAATTCTCTAGGTATCCAATCTTGGGAGAAAGGTTGCAATAATCATTACAACTAAACTTTCAGGTATCCAAGCTTGGAGTATACCTAGCTTTGGAGGAAACGTTGCATCAATCACTATAACTAGATTTCCTTCCAATCTTCTAGGTATCCAGTCTCGGGGTATACCTGACAGGTATCCAATCTTGGGGTATACCTAGTTTTTGATTTGGAGGAAGATTGTAACATTCATAACTAATCTTCCTCATAATTCTTCTAGGTATCCAATCTTGGGGTATACTTGGTTTAATGTTGGAGAAAGGTTGCAACAATCATTACAACTTCTTTCTTGATTATTTTGGTTACTTGGCCCCTTGGGAAAGGATTGTAACAATCGTTACTAGTATCCTCTCCCCTCTTGGCCATGTATTGCTGCAATATCTGATATTTCTTTAATAAGAAAGTTGATTTATTACTTATATAAAAAGTATTTTATACAATAGTTGTCTTCCCCTTGGTTTTTCAGGGATTTTTGTCATTCCTTTCTTTAATTATTTCTGAAAGCCTCAATGGTTTCCTTTCTTTCCCATGTAGCGTCATCCTCGAGAAGACGCCTCCACTTTATTAGGAATTTAGTGATGACACTATTTCTCAATTTCCTTCCTCTGGTATCTATGATCAATTCTAGTTCAAGGGTGAGTTTCCCCTCTTCATCTAGTGGAAGTGACTCGGTGCAAGGAAGAACATGTTTCCCAAGGACCTTTTTGAGCCTGGATACATGAAAAACATTATGGATCTTACTATGCTCAGGTAACTCTAACTCATAGGCCACTTCCCCAATCCTTCTTACAATTCTGTATGGACCATAGAAAAATGGTTTTAGCTTCTCAGACCCATTCTTTTTGATTCATGTTTGTTTGTATGGTTGTAAACGTAGAAAGACTAAATCCCCAACTTCAAATGATCTCTTTATGAGATGACGATTAACATATTTTTTTTGTTGGTTATGAGCCTGCTGCAAGTTTTCCTTTAGAGCTTTCATGAGATTAATGTTCTTCTGTACTAAATCTTGAGCACTTTGTACCTTGCTTTCTCAAGTGATCAGATGTCCAAATGAAGGAGCATCGTAACCATATAAAGCTTTGAAAGGGCTCATTCCAATTGACATATGGTGGGTGGTATTGTAACAATACTCACCTAAGTGTAGCCATTTAATCCATGCTGACTGTTGTCTTGTCACATAATTCCTTAGATATCCTTCTAACCACTTGTTAACTATTTATGTTTGTCCGTCTGTTTGGGGATGGTAATTGTACTTGGAGTTAGATTCGTTCCTATCAACCTGAAAACTTCCTGCCAAAATTGACTAAGGAACTTATTGTCTCTGTCACTGATGATTGTTCTAGGTATCCCATGAAGGTGAAAAAATTCCTTGAAGAATAATTCTACCACTTGAGATGCTTGTATTTTGATGATATGGTGAGAAAATGGGAATACTTGGAAAGCCTATCTACCACCACATAAATTCTATCCTTCCCATGCACCTTGGGTAATCCTGTTATAAAATCCATTGAGATACTTTCCCATTTTTTATTGGGAGTAGGCAAGGGCTAAAGAAGGCTTGCTGGAAAGTTCTGTTCTAGCTTATTTCATTGAAAAATCATACATTCATCTATATGTTTGAGTGCATCACTCTTCAAACCCTTCCATGAGTATACTTCTCTAACTTTGTTTGTACGTTTTGTAGAATCCTTGTTGTCCCACCAGAGGGATGTCATGGTACTCCTTGATAATCCGGTTCTTTAACCTTGAATGTGGAACAAGCAATATTATTCCCTTGTATAAGATAAGGTCATCATATACTTTGTATTCCTCATTTGCCACTCTTCCCTCCAGTATTTTAGATGTTTGTGCATTTTTGGCATATTCAGCAATAATATCATTCTTCCAATCTCTTGAAATAATTGTGATACTGTTGAGATAAGGTCACCTTGATAAGGCATCTGCCACGACATTATTGGCTGCTCTGACGTACTCTATGTCAAAATCGTATGCTTGTACTCTGCTTACCCATTTTTGTTGTCGGTCATTGAGGTCCTTTTGATGCAAGAAGTACCGTAGGCTATTGTGATCTGTTTTGATGAAAAACCTTCCACATACTAGATATTGATGAAATTTTGACAAGGCGTGCATGATTTCCAACATCTCCTTATCATAGAATGAGTAGTGACTTTTTTCCTTAGTTAGTTTGTAGCTTTCAAATGCTATTGGGTGTTTCTTTTGTATGAGTACTGCACCAATTCCTTCCTCGGAAGCATCACATTGTAATTTGAATGGTAAGGTGAAGTTAGGAATAGCAAGGACCGGGAAAGTGCTCATGGCTTCCTTAAGATATTCAAAAGCTTTTTGTGCTTGGTCATTCCACAAAAAGGCACCTCTTTTTGTCAAATTTGTGAGTGGGGTGGCCAACTTAGAGAATCCTTTAACAAAACACCTATAATAACTGCACAATCCCACAAATCCCCTAAGTTGAGTTAGGGTTTTGGGTATGTGCCATTCTTTGATGGATTTGATCTTCCCTTCATCCACGCTTACCCCTTCTGCATTGATCTTGTGACCCAAATAGAGTATTTCTTCTAGTCCAAATTCACATTTTGACATCTTTGCAAAAAGAGATTTTGATTCCAGGATAGTTAAGACTTTTTCAATGTGTCGAAGGTGCTCTTCCTAGGTTTTGCTATATATCAAAATATCATCAAAGAATATTAGCAAGAACTTCCTCAATTGTTGGCAAAAAATGTGATTCATGCATGATTGGAAGGTAGCGGGCACATTAGTGAGTCCGAAAGGCAACACTACGACCTCAAAGTTCCCATAATGACATCTAAATGTTGTTTTAGGTACATCCTCTTTCTTCATTCTGATTTGATGATACCCCGAATGCAGATCAATTTTGGAAAAATATCTTGCTCCATGTAATTCATCCAAAAGTCTTTCAATTCTCAGAATTGGATATCGGTTCTTGATAGTTTTTTTATTTAAGGCCCTATAGTCTATGCACATTCGCATAGTACCATCCTTCCTCTTAACTAGAACCACAGAGGATGCAAAGGGACTATTGCTTGGCTGAATATGTCCCATTTCAAGTAGTTCTTTTATAGTCTTCTCAATCTCCTCTTTGAACTTTCGGGGGTGCCTATAGGGGGTGGTGATCACTGGTTTGGCTCCTTCTAATTCTATGGAGTGTTTGAATCCTCTTTTTGGAGGGAGGCTAGGGGGAATGTCTCCAAAGATCTTCTTGTGCCTTTTTAAGATAGGCTGAATGTCTATGTGAACGGCTTGTTCGTGGGCAGGTGACTTATCTAGCACCATGCACTGAGCTATCCATTCTCCCTGCCTGTGCCTCACGATCCTTTCCATCCTTTTGCATGACACAACTTTGGGTGAACCATCTGGTAGCCCCTTTAATGTGGTCTCTTTCCCTTGATGTTTGAAACAAATTTCCAAATTGGGGTTATCCATGGTGAATTGTCCTAGGGAATTTATCCACGACATCCCCTCACAACATAAAAGTCTCCCTTAATGGTATGATTCCCTAGTTGGATTTCTACTTGTGGAATGATCTGATTGCATTGATCCATGGATCCATTTGCTAGAGCTACCTTGAAACCATCGAAGCTTTGAGTCTTTGACTTCCTTCTTAAAACCAAGTTCTTTATGATAAAGTTGTGGGAAGCCCCACTATCTACCAATGCAATAATTTTCTATCCTTTAATGGTTCCTTTAATTAAAAAGGGTCTATGTTCATTTTCTTGAGAAATGACTACTATGGAGACTTTCTCTTCTGATTCTCTCTCAGATCTTTTGATAGGACTCTCCTCATTCGATGCTTCTTCTATTTTATGCAATTGTCCTTTCTTACATTGATGGTTTTCCCCTCTTGGCTCTTTACACCTAAAACATTTGTTCTTCCTCTTTAGTTCTTCCTTCAGTTGGATGGCTTCCTTCTTGCTGCAATAATGCCCTTGTCCCCATGGTTCATGATAGAAGTAGCAAGTCCTTCCTTGGATCTCTTTCCCCTGATCTTGTTTGGGTGGTGGCTTGGATGAGGCATTCCTCATTTTTTCCCTTGGAGTATTAATCTCCACTTTCATGGACTTTTGAATCACTTCACCTATTGTTTGAGGCTCCACCAGGTTCACTATGTTTTTGATTTGTTCTTTGAGTCCCTTGATAAATAAGTAAGTAAGCCTTCTTTGAGATAAGTTGGGAACCATGACTGCCAGTCTTTGGAATTCATTGGAAAATTCATCTATGGAACTGTGTTGTTTGAGTTGAGTGAGTTCTTTGAAATACCACTCAGGGTGTTTTTGATTGAATCTATTGATGAGCTTCTAGGTGAATTCATTGTATGTGACCACATTTTGATGGCATTGAGTAATTAATCCATGATGCCACCAATTGTGAGTGATTCTTGATAAGTGGAGGATTGAAAATTTGATGGCACTCTCCTCCATAATGGGGTTGAGGGAAAAGTAAGTGTCGAGTTTCTGGACCCATGATCGTGTTGTAAATCTCTTGGATCCATTGTAAAGGGGAAATGACATCTTACTAATCCTTGATTTTAGGTCTTTATCAGAATGGTGCTTCCTTTTCTTTGGCTTAGTTTGAGTTTTGACCTCATAATATTCTTTGAATGATATGTGCTTCTTAACAAAGGAATCTAATGTAGTGTATGCTTGAGCAATGTCCTCCACATTGGTTGCATTGGGTTCCTCTTCCTCTTCGATGCCATTTTTTCTTGGAATGAAAGGGGGCATAGTGGGCCTTAGTGTAGAGCTTTGTGTGGACTGCTCATTATCAGAGTGATGGGAGTGTAACTCTCTTCGTTGGGAAACCTTTTCCTAAGTGTGATTGTTGTTTATATTCTACAGGGTCTGAAGTAGCAATTGATTAGTTTCCTCAAGTCTTTTGTTGGTTTGTTCCATGTAAGTCTGGAATTCATCCTTCATGGTGTCGCCCCCAGGTGTGTCATTCCTAGTGCCTTTTTTGTAGTATGTTTGCATATTCTTACAATTTGACAAGAAAGTACTCTAATACCACTAAGATGGCCTCTTGATTACTCAAGACAACTCTGAGCAAGAATTAAGGGAGTTACTATTGATGGTGTTTTCTGCATAGCAACAACTCAGACATAATATAGAATCCTATCTCTCTTGAAAGGTAAATCTCTATCAGCAAGCCTCAAGAGATAACCCCAAGGTCTCTAATGTCAGGTCTTGACAATGCATAAACAACTCAGTGATAAAATATAAAAATGCTGGTAATCACAAAGGGACCTTACTACGAGCAAAATACTGAATCAATTCTATCATATCTGATGATCTGATGATACTTTAAACCTAGATCTAAGCCAATAATCAAAGAAAATAAAAAAGGATAAGGGTTTCAAAGATATTTCTAAATCTAACACTACTCCTAAGATCAACAATGAAAATAACCAATACTGAAATGGACCAATCCTTCAAAACCAATCTCTACTCAACCCAGATGAATCTACAATCTTGTAGAAATAGTGCAATCTTCTACGATGTTAGGATTTTCAAATCATGAACATTCATTCAAACAACCCTTATTGCAATTGAAATGAACAAATCCTCACAATCGAACTAAGCACAATGAGTTTGAAGTCTAGGCTAACTTTGCAAAGCAACTAACAATCAGTTGGTTGTGAAAAGTATGGACTGAGGGATTGCTGCAACATTCAAGTACCAAATCACAAACATTATTGAATCAAATATAATCTAAATATTAACCAACTCAAAGAAATTTTAAAGATGGGATAATAGGAACCATGCAAGACAAGAGAATACAAATATGGCACCAAATCACAATGTCATTATTTGCATTCAAATTATCCACTGTAGCAACAATTCCAGCTTTTTGTTACAATATTTTCTTTAGAACAGCTACTTGCTAACTTTCCCTACTTGATTCGCTTTACTCTATTCTACTTCTATCTGCTAACTTCTACTAACTTCTTAACCCTTACAAATGAGGTGAAATGCCAAATATATAGAACTCCCCCAGAAAACCTGTCTACCCAGCAAGAGTTTTGCAGCGTTAATGGCACAACAACTCGGCCAAGAGAAATTCAAAACAGGTCAAAGGGAGGCATTAAATGCAAGTTCCATCCAAGTCAGCCCAGGATCCGTAATGCAACTCGGACCAAAGCATGGGAAGATAATAGGGAAGCACAAATCGCGCCACAGCCCATCATCAACCCCCTTCCCTATCATCCATATTCTGACCCAACATTTCATGAACCTTCAGAAGTGTCCCATCCAAGTCAGCTACTGGTGGCAAAGGCAGAACCCTAAGTCAATTTTCAATGGACACAATCTCTTCTCTTGACCTCTTGATCGACCTATCCCAATCTACCTTATATGTCACATGCTTATCAATAACTGTGAGGTAGGTGGTCGCATCATCCAGTTGGTGCCCAGAAATAGAAACATCCTCAAGTGGTGTATACACACCATGCCGCCACTCTCTCAACTATTCCAGGCTCAAGTACTTGGGCGCGATCTTCCTTCTTCCCATCATAATTTCAAAGAAGGAAATGGAACCATTGTAAACCCCAGTTAGGGTGTCGTCAATCTGCTTCCTTTGTTTGTAAATCTTTTTCAACACTTTTTGCCTGATCTGCAATGCTTCAAACCACTCCCATGGTTTGACAGCTCTGGTGGAAGGAAGAATTCCATCACTCACTAATTTATCTTTGGTGTATTCCATGATGGTTTTGGTTTTCTGTAGAAGGAGGTTTGTGTCTTCTTTATCTTGTGCCAACACCTACCTCAACCACTTAGTTGCCCTAATAACATCCTTCCCTATTGACAGGACTTCCTTAATAGCTTCATCACCCCTTATTTGCACCCCTTTCAACCAACTTGTAGTGGCAAGGGTGGAAGCTTTCATCTTTTCTAACTCGGTGATGGTCTCTTGAGGTAGAGGATTTGTAGCAGAGGAAGAAGGGTTAATGGATTGTAGGGGTTTCATTAATTCCTCCAAGCATTTCCTGAGATTTTCATTCTCTTTCTTTAGTTCCTACTTTGTCTTCATTTCCTTCCTCAATCTACTCACAATAGCTGCACTAGAACCTTGGTAATCCTCAATATCCTACTCAACGGATGTAGGCCCAAGATTAAAAGTCTGCACATTATAATCATTTCCAGCCACATCATCTTTGTTTTTATCTGGACTAGGGGTAGCAATATGAACAACCTTGTTATGCACCTCATCTCTTTCAACTTTTGAGATCACTCTAGCCTTCTTTTTACCCTTGTCCTTTCCAATCTTAACTAGTAGTGCATCCCAATTCGGTGGACTGTCCTCCACAACCACCTACTTTCTCTATATCTCTTTGTCCAGCCAACCAGGGATAGTGGATTCCAATTGCACCTCACTTTGTTTCTCCTCCTATTGATCCTCAGGTGTCTCCTCACTTTATTTATTAGGAGTCTCATCCCTATTCCTTTCCTCTTCGATGTGTCCTTCCTCATGTTCAGGTGATGGAATATTTTCTGCCTCTTCTTCCTTAGAGGAGATTGAACTTCTTCAGTTCTAATAGGAGAATCTGCATGCACAATCATAGGGGATTGCATTACCTTCTCAATCTTGGCATCTGCACTGTAAAGCTCACCTTCATGGAACTCCTCTCCCTCAGTATCAGGATGATTCTCAACATACTCCGACTCACCAGGTTTTCCTTGAGATCCATGAGCAGAAGGCACATCATCATGTTGTTCCTCATGAGAAACCATCGGAAGGGAGATCTGCTTCAGGCACACTATCCCTGGGAGGAGTCCTAGACCTCCTTGCATATACCTTGGCCTTCTCTGAACTTTCAACATTTATCACAGGTGGGGCAACTTCCTCCCCAACCTTGGAGCTTTCCTTTTCTGACAATTTTATAACTCTTCTCCTCTTTTTGGGTACAGGATCATCAGCCTCAGGACTTTGCTCAGACTTCTTAGTCCTTGTCCTCTTCTTGGCCTTTGGCCTTCTCTATTTTTCTACTTCTTGGGCTTCTTTTCCTGGAACACCTTTAGACTTAAATTTGATAGGAGAATCTAGTCTGCCTTTACCTTTAGGATCTCCCTTCTCTGTGGACTCCTCAGAAGTTGAATGGGGATCTAAATCTCCCATTAGATCATAGGTGCACTGCACACCATTGTTCTCTAGCTCCCATAGCTTATGCTTTAGCCACATCCTAGTGAATTTGAGAACTAGATCCACCAGTTGTTTCAATTCTGTCATTTCCTCCTCTAACCAATCCACATCACCAATTTTACTATCCTTTATGGCCTCATAGGCATGATCCTGGATCAATTTTCCATCATCCTCCAATTGATCAGGAAATGCCTTCACATTGTATAACCGAATTAACTCAATAGGAAGCCGGGAGAACTTCTTCTTTTTGACCTCAAATTCATCACTGTAGTTGGCTCAATAGTCCTCCAAATTCACCTTATGGCAATAATCTTTACTAGCCTTCTTCTGAGCTTCTCCTGTAATATCAAACCCGGACCTCTTAGAGTGGAAAGATGGACCAAGGGCACTCAATTATTCCTCTGAAGTCTGGGCGGAACCAATGGAAGGAAAAACCTCTCCAGTGCCAATCCTCAGGGGAAAATCTCCACCAAATCCTATCTTGTGTTTGTCCTTCTTGATGCTAGCATCAAAGTCACAAATCTTCCTAGTTACTTCCAACAAGATAATGTGATCAGTGGGATACCTTGGAAGTCGGTATGGGGCTCTCTGGTAGCCATCAACCCGAATGTAGGAGAAGGTTGGGAACTGAATGAACCATGCCACATATTTCTTGATGAGTTCCTTAGCCAGGTCTGAAATCCTGACATGCTCTGCCTCCTAAAGCATTCTGGTGATATGCATGGTAAATACATCATTTTCCCTCCTGTAGTTCGAGCTCCCTAAATACAATTGAGGGTAAACCTCATAGATAATGTCTTGTCTGAAAATTCCCTTTGTATCCAATACCTTTTAGGGATGGAATCTTGCAAGTGCATAGACCAAATAAGAAGTCATTGTGAAGGTCTTCGTTTCCAATACATTGGACAATTGCTTGTGAATTACTTGGCTAATGACCCCTGCCCAATGGTAATTAATTTTTTCTTATTCCATCCTTACAATTGCATGGCACATCCAATTCTCAAATGTACCAGCACTCTTCAATCCAACCACCCTGCTAAGAAACATGATGGCATCATAGTACTCCTTGAATTTTGCTCAGAACAGCTGCTTAGGCAACTTGGAATAGCGAGACTTGGGCTTCTCCAGCCAAGAATTGATAAGCTACTGTGACTTCACAGTCTGATCATCATAGAACTCCTGAGCTGCCTCAATGGTGAATCCCACCACATGAGACCTGTCTAGCATATCAAAGGTTTGGGCAATGGAGACCGGGTTAAGATTTGCAACAACTCTCCCTTGACCAATTATCCTTTGTGTATCGCTGTCATAGTGCCTCACACACTCCAGGACCAACTCATAACACTACACTGTAGAAGGGAAACCAGCAACATGGGACAAGCCTGATTCCATCATCCTTCTAGTCACCAAAGGAGGATCCTCAGCCGCCATTTTTTCTTTAAACTCTTCATAGTCCCAGAGGCCAACATTTGTATCAGTGACTTCTAACGAGATAGAAGTGATCTTACTCTCAAGGACCTTTCTCTTAATGTCCAGCTTGATCCTCTCTGCATCAGTCAATAAAGACCTAGCCGCTGCCTTGCTAGATTTAGCCTACACTCAACATGAAAACATAATAAAAACCACAGGAAAGAGGATGTTAATCCATCAAAACACCACTAGAATGCATGTCATATAGTCAAGGTGTTATTAAGACTCGTATAAAATGACCACAACAAATTTCAGGTTTCAAGACCATCCACAGAATCTGAGCCAGAGAGGAATTTTAGGAAATTCCAGACCGATCGGATTCCAACGGAATAACTAGGAAACACCTACTTAAACATTAAACCTGAGCATGATCAATCAATAAGCCACATGGGAGATCAAAATATGACATGAAATAATCATTAGATGTAACATAGATCATAAACAAATCCAATTATTTCACGTTCCTCTAAGTTTCATCAGATCTCGGGAAAATCCATGAGGGATGGATTCCCCCGAAGAACGAGCCAAATAGGAAACTTCAGAGAATCAGGGAGACACCGGATTTTGGAGAAATCTGGACTTGGCAGAAATCTATGGATAAGGCAAAACTCTGAACCAAACTGTGCAAAGGCAAGAACTTCGGCCAAACAACTTCTATTCAGGATGAGGTTACATCGAGTGGGGCACGTCATGTCGACCGGCGATGAGGAGAGTCATGTCGATGAGAGATTTTCTTTGGGGTAAAGTCACAGTGAATCCCCCTTGTCTCACCGACCACCAGAGTTTAAGCAATTACTTCAGCCAGACTAAAGTTTATCTAAATGATGTCTCAGCGAACCTACAGATTCTTGTCGAACGTCGATGTAACAAGCATCTCGATGTGACCAACACGTAGTCAGGGTAAGGTCTTAGTGAATTTTCTTGGTTTCATCGACTAGCGATAGAACACGAGACACCTTCGGTGTGAGAAAGACAATATCACAATGAACATATGGACTTAGGAGGGCTTTTGGTGAAATGTTTTAAGTTTGGCTAGAGGTCCCAACGACTACGTAATGTTTCGCCGATGTAGAGTTCTATCGGTATAACCTCTGGCTGACAATATGTTGTCTCCCCAAAAAAGATCTGGGCTCGCTAAGAAAAGAAGGCCTTGCTATGAAGTCCTAGCGACCATCAGAGTCTCGCCAAAAGTGAAGGTCTTGGCAAGAGCATAATATGTTTGGTGAAAGGTCTCGTCGAAAGGGGAAGGTCTCAGCGATAGAAAGGAAAATCAATAAGATGAAAGGAGCTCGCCATGAGCACTTGGCGACAAGGGTTTGTCTTGCTAATAGAAAGGCTTTCGGCATGAGAATTATAGTGCCCTGGCGATCAAATACAAACCCACGAAGGGCTTCGGCGAGAAAAAGAATGACCAATACGACATCTCCCCGACTTTGAAGGGTCACAACGAAGAGATTTCAGAAGGGATGAAGAGTCCCGGACTGCGACACTGAGTCACGATTTTACCCAAACACCAAATCGATCATGAATTTCAACAGTTTAACTCAGGAAAAGTCAGGGATGGACCTCTCATAAATTTTATTTGCATTCTAGGTAAATTTTAAGACAAAATCACCTGATATGGCACTGTCCTAGGTCTAAAACCCTACTCATCCGCCATTAGCGGACATGCAAGTTCGGAATTAGTTGCTTCAACTGTTAAGTCGTCACTAGGGTTTACTAATTACTCTCAGGAAAGATTCATCAAAATGAAAATAGATAAATGCGCTCAAAACTCACCTGGGAGATGACAAATGATGCAATACTAAACAACCCTAGCAAGAAATAAACAAATACACAGGAATTCAAATTCCACAGGCTCTCCCAATACCAACGTGCCATTCATAATTCAATTAAAAATAAAGCAATCAGACACATACCATTATAAAGAAGAAACTAATCCGGGAATCAGCAAATGTGAAGCCCAATGGTGCCCACAAAGAAAAGAGGCGAGAATGTGCAAGAAATCACCACTAAAATCAATAATTAGCCTGAATATCCCAAAATGAAACCAACCAAAAGCTCAAAGAACAAACTCTAAGGATGTAATTCTCAACTCAGACAATGGAAAATAGTGAGCATGATGGCACAAAGATCCCAGAAATTAAGTAAAATACACCCTTCAGAGTGCACACAGAGCCATTAATGCAATCGATAGGACAGTCATGAAACCTGGGGAGCCGACAACAGGGCGGAATCCAGGAAAATCCAGCCCACATAGAAATCTGCAAAAATCAAAAATCCCTGAACAAGGAGGTCTGACCGAAGTCCAAGCAGGATCCGGGAAAATCCGACCAGGGTGGAAAATCCTGAATCTAAGCAAAAGCCCGAAATTTGTCCAGAACTTAGGTTTTTCAAAGCACAGCTAGGGGAGACACTTAGGCAATCAAAAAAATAAACATTTAAGCACATGCCTAGATATGACAAAACCTCAAAAAGAAAGGGCCAAGAAACCAAAACTGAAGAGAAAGAGGGTCCCTGCTTCCAGCGGGATGTGTGTACAAAAACTACACAATAGTTACTCTAGATCAGGCCAACATTGCTCTAAATTGTTTGTTTCAATGCAAGGCAATACTTAAATATATACTTTTGTCTGTATATGTGATTCGAGTTTGTGATAATGTAACATAATGTAAGCACACAACCACAAAAAATTTCCTTTTATATATGAATATATTTGAGCAAATGTATGAGACGTAACAGATATGAATATATTTATGTATCATGTATGAATATAGAGTTGTGGTTATAAGTGTATTTTCTGGTGCGATTTGTGGACACCTTTCTATGTTATGTAATCCCGATTAGATGTCTTGCTATAATCTGCCTATGAAGTTGTCTGATTTTCACGTCCCTTCTGTGATGCCCGATGGCAGAACTATCTCAGTCTTCTTCTTACTATTGTCGCTACCTTGATCTTCCCTTCCTTTTATCGTGCGATGTCTTACAGAGTATTTGCTGATTGAACTAGCAGCACTTCCTCTCTATCCTCCTTCCTATGACTCCTATCCTCATCCGTCCCCCAATTTCTATCCCTTCCATTGGTAGTAAGCATTTATCACATCCATAATATAGGCACGACACTTCACATGCATCTAGGTTGTAGACGACTAAGCTACAAACAAATATCATCCATATATTAACAAATTGTTATGCCTTGCATAACCACCCCACTTTGATCTGGATCAAAATGGGTCCCCTTTTCTCTTTTTGGTTTCTTTGTTTTGGGTCAGTTTCCTTTCTCTTGGGTTGCTTTTGACTTTTGCCTGGGTTTCTCTTCTGGTTTTGTTAACTTTGGTTCTATTTCAGCTTAATTTGGTTCCCTTCTTGCTAAGTATTCAATGAAGTAATCACAAGCCAAAGTGTATCTTATGATAATGTATCTTATGTCCTTCTGATGACTAATAGAAGCATCTATTTTGCAGGAACAGGCCACACACATGATGATATTTCTCAAGTGAGTCCACTTGGAAGGCTTTCCTCAAAGCGGTTGGTCATAATTCTCCTTGAAGATGAAAGTCGGCAAGACCTTGCAGATGTCTTTCCGACTACCAGTGCATTTTGTCGATATGCATCTATGTTGCCTATTGGCAAGACCTTGAGATTGTCATGGTGAGTGGAATTTACATGCGGGCTCTTTTGGCAAGACAGGGGTCGTCATCTTGGCGACACAGGTGTTTCCTATTGGCATGAGGGGTTTCTTTCAAAAAAGGTCTCGCCGACCGCCAACAAAGCAAATGTACTTCGGAAAGACTCAATTGCTTTGGGGTGGTGTCTCACCGAGTGGCTCCAGTCACAGCGACATGGCGTGAGGGGATTCCATCAATATGTCTTCAGTAGGAGAATCAGCATGTCTCGCCGACATGAAAGGGGCCTTCACCCAAGGATTCTGGATTCGGCATAATCTCTCACCGAACGTTCGGAGTCTCACCGATGGGAAGGGTCTGCCTATCAGCAAAGCAGGATAGTGTCGCCAAGAAGTCTCAACAAATGAGAGAGGTCTCGGCAACACAAGGAAAGCTCACCAAGAGGTATGAAGTCAGCGGAAGGTCTCGCCGAACGGTGGATGTCTCACCGAAACATGAAGGGCATCGGCATAGCAGTTGGAGCTCGCTAAGAAGTCTCGCGAGGAAGGAATGTCACGTTGACACAGCGCTAGGGGATTCCATTGGTGGTCTTTGGCGAGAGAACCAGTATGTCACAGTGACAATAGGATGAACTAGTAAAGCTTTCGTTGGGACATGAGGTATCTATAGGATGTCTCCCCGATGAAGGGATGTTACAGTGAAGTGCATGCAACAAAAGAATTCATGTCGGTGTGACTACATCAAGGTTTCCCCAAAATAAAAGATCGACAGAAGGTTGTGATATCGGTATAAGGTCCCAGTGAAGAAAATAGGTCTCATTGATAAAGAAAAAAGTGACATTAGCAAAGGGTCATGCTTTCACCACGAGGTCTTGGTGATGAGTGAAGGTCACACTGAAAGGAAATGTGCTCGCCCAAAGAAGAGGGACTTCGGCATGTGGTCTTGCAAAGTTCATGTAGTCTTGCCGATTGGTTTTGTGAGCTCAATAAGACTTCTCCTACTCAATGAGGCATCTTGCTGACTGTCTAATGTCATGCCGATGGTTGATACAAGTAATGAAATCATATCGGGGAGACACCAAGGGTGTCTTACCGACATGTGATGCTAAGCAAACCACTTTGACTGCCAAAGAATCCTACGTGGCCTATGATCATCCAATCAAAGAGAGCTAAGATGAGCCATTGCCCGATTGACCACTCCTGTGAAAGAAAGACCAATAGAGGGTGACCGGATGGATTCCTACTGAGAACAGTTGACGATGAATCTGCTTGGGCGACGGTGTTTAGATCTATAAGGAGGCTTGATGGCACTTCTAGAAGACAATCAACGAACAGGGAAGTCCAGGACGTGAAGGAGGCCGAAGGAAACTGTGACTCAGAGGGACACCTATGGCGACTGTTGATAGAGGCAGATTAATATTAATGGTAGGATATCCCGAGCATTCAAGGAAACTCTGCAAGGGATTTCAAAGATGGACATGGAGACATAAGAGTAAATGTTGTAGTAACAAAAGATCTACAGATCTCTTCCAGAGTGATCTTTCATCAGCATAGATAACGAGGATTCACATTGAATGCACAACCGACTTTCTTCAAAAGATCTAAGAGCCGACTCTACAGGCAGCAAATATTTTGTAAAACCCTAGTGTAGGGGATAGTGCATCCTTTCTTGTACATTCTGTATATAAGGCATTCTTGCCTCTTTGTAAAGGTAAGACCTGGTAGAGTTAGAACTTCTAGATAGAGGATTTCCAGTTAGTAGCTAGTAGAATAGGAATAGAGGGGATAGAAGCTGATCCTAATTCTTTGTAATAGGACCTTCTTTTATCTTCTTGGAGTAGGAGTTAGATTCTCTAGAACAGACTAATGTATCTTTCAATTTTCTTAGAGTAAATGGAAAAAAAATTAAATCATAGATTTTTTGTACACTGGTGATTGTGCTAGCTTTGTAAATGTTGCTTATCTGTTTCACTAATAGTAGAAGCAACCAGATTAAAATCTATTTCATGTTGTGTTTCAGAATGGTCTTTGTCTTGAGTTAATTGTCTGATTTGAAAGCTTTCAAGGAATGAGTTTGATTTTATGTTTTGTTTAAATGGTGATTTTCAATCTGTTGTTGAAATTAGCACTGTGAATGAATGAAACTGTGTGTTAGTCACAAGTTAATTTTGTTATGTAGTTTTTTAGTTAGGAATTCCTTGAAAGGAAGCAGGTCTGGTTAATTTGGATGAAGTATCATTCTTTTCTATTCCAAAGCCCTGATCCATCTTTTTCTGTTTATTTAATACCCCAGTTAGAGTAGGTTTAAATTTATGTTCAACCCAAAACAATCCAAAAGCTCAACACTAGCAGGCCCCTTGAATATTACTATCACATTGACCCCTGAGTAACATTAGCACAGTTGAGAACCAACTACAAAGACCTTGGGAGCTAAGATATCCATGTGATCATCTTTCTCTTTCAGGAGAAACAGAGTAGCAATATTTTGTTTGCATGTTGCTGTGCCAAAAGGGACGTCAACACAAATCAATATTCTAAAATTAATACAAGTATTTGTTAGACTTTGTATAAATATTTATTATATGGTTTACTTTTCATAAATAATTGAATGGACTAAAATGATATATATATATATTTTAAATTTTAATGCTTAGAGGGATGAGTTTAACACTTATCTATATGGAACATTACAAAAAATCAGAAAAAGGATTAAAAAATGTAAAGAAAAAAATCATCCTCTAGTGAAAACCACTTTGGTGGCACTTTGGGCAAGTACCTTGGTGAAAACCTAGCAAACAGGTGCCTTGTGTAAATAAGCACTTTCCATCCACCAAGATCTCCACGACTTGTTCTGCATCATCCATTCATTGCACTTCCATCATCCATCGCATTCCATATCTCCATCTGTCACCCGTTCACATCTTCATCATAGCTTGGTCCTCTGTTTGTGTCATGAGCCCTCCTAGTACTACATGACCCATTCTTAAGTTCAGTTTGTCCTGCCTATATCAAAGTAGTATATTGCATCATGCTGGGGGCATGGTCTCATCAGGTTGGATTAGTGTATATTCTTAAAGTCTTCCCTAAATTAGAAAACCCAAAAACATCAAAAAATCAAAAAATCCAAAAACATTCATAAAATAAAAAAATCCAAAAAAATATTCAAAACATATCAAAATCCAAAAACATGTCAAAAGGTCAGTAAAAAATGGTCAAAAAAAGAGTTTTCTTGTCAAACTACGGGTCTCTAAGCTCTGAATGTAGGCAAGGTTGATCTTCGATCATCCCCTGAGACACTTAGGTCAGTTCTCTACAAGTCCGTCATAATAAGCTGGCTATCCATTTCTTCACGTCATCAATAATCAGGTTTGTGTCAGTCAAACTACGTGCTCTTTGCATGTATAACATAGGTAAGGCTAATCTGTTGATCATCCCTCGAGGCCCCTAGGATAGGTATTTAGGTTAGTCTCTTGGTCAAAATCTCAGAATATTCCAAAAACATTGGAAAATTTGAAAATTAAAACATTGGTAAAACATCTTGAAAATACCAAAAACAACCTCAAAACATTTCAAAAAACTTCAAAAAAATCCAAATATTTGAAAAAATTCATCCATCCCATCTCACTTTCACCCACAATAAACTTTCACTCATAATAAATCAATCATTATTCTCAACCTTTGGTGAAATAGTCAGAAACAAGTTTAGCAGGTTACAAGTGAAAACTAAAATGCCAAAGTCTCGAGTCTAGGTTAATAGGTAAACAAGTTGGTCAATTTTTCATATCAATAGCTAATCATCCAGTTTGTCCCAAATCATCTAATAACATCATATCCTAGGATGCATCCTTCCTACAATGGACATCAACATCAGGCACCACCATAGTTTAGTCTTGGCTAGTGGTATTGAAGAACATTAGCTTGTTTGTTTGCTTGATCTTTGTATTTTAACTTATCTTATTGCGCTCATTCCAATGAGCTAGATCGATGATGTCCAAACAAAGGGATTTAGAGAGAAAGGAACTTGGCAACGATCAATATCTGTTTATCTGTTGTGCTTGTTGGATATTCTTGTAATATAACCTTGGTCATGTGTGCTTTGTTTGGATGTAGGGAAGGTGTTTTAGGTGTCTTGTTGACCACATAAGAAGGATTTACTTTCTATGTTTTGGTCTGAGATGTTTGGAATATCTGAAGTTCATTTTGAATAAGGTTATGTATGTTAGGTGTGACCAGGAGTACTCCTATCTGATTGTCAAGTGAAAGTCCATCACACTAGTGCAATGCCATCCTGGTTCTTTATACCTTGATGCATCGTGCCTATGTGTGTTATCAAACATAATGTAAATAGCCCTTTTAAAATCCCAATTCTTGATAAGTGAATCATCATCATCATCACCATCATCTCTAATAAGGTAGGCTTGTTGGATCTTATTTCTTTTGTCTTCTTTCTGTGCTAACATGGAACCATGATAGTTAATCAAAAAAATCACTAATGCATCCATCTTGCATCCACAAATCGTCAGCATAATGCATATCATGACATATCATATAGGAAACATTAATCATCTCACATGAATTGCATTTCATCATTGCATAATAGAGATTGGTTATTCTAAGCATCTCATAAACCATACATTTACATCCATTGGATAAACATAAAAGTATCATCACATAGGCATTATTAAATCGTATCATATACATCATTATATTATCCATTTGCATCATCACATAAAGGCATGATCATATCATATCATGTACATCATTATGGCATCCATACATATTGGAAAAGGTACTAAAAAAAAGAGAGCATCTCATACATCTCATAATCATAGCATATAGCATCATCATCCATATAGATATGTTAGTTGAAGAATTTTAAATCATTTCCATCCACATCATCATCATAAAAAGTGCATAGAAAGATACTGAAAAAGAAATACATCCATCTATAAACATCTACGTAATCATTGCATCATATCACATAAAATAAAGTCATCATATCATTGCATCGCATATAGAACATCACATATAGAAAGTACATCCATCCATCATGCATAAATAAAATAGAACACATCATATATCAAATCAAATTGATCATATCATATATCATCAAAATAATACAACTGTCATGATACAAAGAATCGAGATCAAATGTGTATCAATCAGTATATACAAATGCCTATGGGGCTATAAAAAATGGATCCTGTGGATCACAAAAAGAATGGTGTCTAATAAAAAATGTGAGCTAGCCCTGATGGCTGCTCCCCTCGTCCAACTATCTCTCAAGTTGATCCTGCCTCTTCTCTATCTACTGCGAGAAATATGACACTCGGGCTACTTGAGGCACTGCCTAATGATAGTGTACTCTATAGTACTCTGCCTCTCTCATCGCATCTCAGTACATCCATATCGTGATTGTCCTGCCCTGGGCTTGTGACTACCATACTCTCGAGCTACTGCCAGTGGCCCACTTCCTATGCTAACTAAAGCTCTGCATCTTGTCACTATCAGTCTAATGGGTGACCTGAACCAATCACGATATGCCTGTGTGGTCCCTGGGTCTACCTGCTCCTGATCATATGGCCATGACCTGACAACCAGCTATCTGAAGCTATCCACTACGTCCTTTGGAGGGATCGTCTGAACCCATGTAGTCTCCCTCATAGTACGACCAAATATGGCCACGTATTGGTCATTAGGCCTGTCTTGTGTATCTCCAAACACCAACTCATTTGACTGCAAAATCCGATGAAATTTTTTGAGGAAATATGTATAATTTGATGTATCATCGAGTGCTTGTAAAATTTGATGTGTAATTTTCAAATTTTTAAAAGTTTATCCCCGACGTTCGTCAAAATTTCGACGAACCTGGGTTTCGTCAAAATTTCAACTAGCAGTTTCGCTGAAATATCGACAAACATGAAAAATTAAAAAAAAATCAAATTGTGGCTGACATAAAGAAAAGTGAGTTCGCTAATTTATTTCCATAGTGTTTTTCTCTACTTGAGACAGTTTGTGGAGAACTAAGGATGATTTTCTTGGGAAAAATCAGAAAAGATTCAAGAAGATATCGCCAGGTTGAGGGTAGTCATTGTCTTTTTGCAGAATTTAGTTGTGAAGTCAGATTTGTAGTTCCAGGTTTTAAAATCATATTTTAAAGCAACATCTCATCGGATTTCATTTTTAGAAGTTTAGGGTTTTGAGAATTTCATGTCCATATTTTGTTGTTTGGAATCACCATAAGATCACAACCAAGGAATAGATTCTTGTGACTGTAATTATGTGATCCATAACTCTATTGGTCATGTGGCATAGTTGTGCTATAACAAATACAAGATGCATTCATGTGTGACCCAAGTTTAATGTGGCTATGTTGTGATAGAAATGGAGGAACTCATATAATGTAGTTAATTCAGGTTGTATAATGTAGGTGTCAATCATCATTGGGTGCATTCAGTTGTCTCAAGTTTAATAGGTTAGATGTAATTATAGCATGATCAAGAGTGATTACCTCTTGCTACAATAAAGAGCCTATAACTCTGGTTGATATGCAGAGTGGTTGTGTTATATCAATTATGTAGTGCATTCAAGCACAACCCATGTTTAATGGGCTATTCTAGAGAGTGATCAAGATTTTCTAAACCTTATGAATGTTACTTAAAAGTGTATAGCTTAAACTACAAACCAAGTTTGTTACATACTTGAATGCAATCTTGGGTTATCGCAAACTATAATAATGTGATCTGCTAATAACCATTATGGAAAGTATTAAAGCAAGACCCATGCTATATAAGATACATTTCCTTGATCAGGTTTACATACCTTAATGATCAAACACAAGCTTCCCACACACTCTAGGATACAATCAAAGATCATACCACAACTTTTTCAAGACAACTAATTTTCTGACCCAAGATTTAAGGTTGTTTTTTAATACCAACAAAAGCATTGGTAAGAGCATGATTAGGGTACAAACCTTAGGCCTTTGTAGAAACATAAACAATAACTCTATCGGATTAGTGAGGTTGCAATACCAGAAAGATTGAGACATTGTAGCTAATAACAAAATATTTCAATCTAAAGATTGTAGCCAATAACAAGCACACTATGTAGCTTAGTGACATTTGTAAATGCAATCTACGGTAAGAAGAATGACAGTCACTTGAGATGTGATAGTCAAAAAGAGGCTGAGTAGTGACAAGATAATAAAGCTCAAACCTTACATAGTAAAGTGGAGATTTTAATAGTGGGTTTCCTTACCCCCTTGCTGACCTTAAGGGTTTTTCAAATGCTTTTGGTAGTGTTAGACAAGGAAAATGCAATCAGGGAATGACTATCCAAATGAAGTAACAGTGGTAATCATAGGTTTAATGTTTCTTCTTAGCCATTAATGTATAATGAAGGTAGTGGATTGCATGTTTGAGCAGTGTTTTGACACTCATCAAAGATGGGAGAATAGTGAATAATACCTTGTGGACTGCGAAGTAGTGTCAATAAGGTTGAAGGATCTTAAGAACTACAATACTATGAAACAATGAGTCCCCTGTAGTAAGTAGGTAGTCTAGAGGGTATAGTTTTATTTTATAGAAGGATGCTCATGAAAGGAATCTTCAAGTGATAGTGAGTGAGCTGTTTGAGATTGCAGTTGAGGGTGCAATACCCAGTCTTAAAGGAAGTTAGCAAAGCAGTAAATGTGCAAGAAAATCAAATCGTACAACAAACAATTCAAAATTTTATCTTGCATAATGCCTTGAGTTTGAAGACAAAAATCTCATTGTATCTTGATGAAAGTGGTGACCTTAATGGTCAATCACTAGCAACCATGATTTTAAAACATGCTATTGTGGTTATGGAGGCAACATTTTAAGCAAGGCAGTGAGTGGTGATTTGGAACAATGGTAGGTATGAAGGACTTGCTTTATATGCATACTATGTAGTCTAGCTTAAGACAACATTCTTAGAAGAGATTGGAGGTGGATTATGGAACTCAAGGGTTACCATGAAAATGATTAAAGAAAAGAATGAGATCTATTTAAAAGCCATGGTCATGAAGATATTAAAGATTTCACATGCAAAACCCTAGTAGCTGGAGTAATGAATACAGTGCCAAAGAGGATAGTGTGTTGGGGCAGATTTAGGAGATCTCCACATTATTTAATTACATGGAAATACATCATTTATTTATTTTTTTAATTAAAATAAATCATTCTAAACCCTATATAGGATACATTGATACTTCAAAATCCTTTGAAGGAATTTGAGATTATGCAAATATATGTCAAGTAAATACCTAGATTACAAATAGTAGCTGGAACAATGTAAGATTTGTTGAGTGGAGCAGGAATGAGATAAGAAGCAATGAATGCTATGCCTCCTTTCACGCACATCTCCTCACTGTTCTCTATCATTCTTTACTGAAACACTTCTCCATTTTGGTGGTCTATGCTTGAAAATAATGTTTTGACAAAGGTTTAAGAGTATGTTTATTAAAATAAAAACTCCATTTTGGTGGGCTACGCCTAAAAATAAGATTTTGAATTTTTTTTTAGGGTATGTTTATTAAAGTTTTAGAGTATTTTGTTGGGCTATATTCTTGATTCCTTAAATGGTTTATTCAATGGATTGTGACTAAATAAATGACTATTATTTGGTATTTTATTTATTGACTAAATAATTTTAATCAACGACCAAACTAGTAATTTATTTACTCATTTATAGTTGATTGCAATGAGAAAATTTAGTCATTTTTAGTTGACTAAATTTTTGATAACCCTAAGTCTTTATTTAAATTCTACTGTGTGTGCTTGCTTGTGTGATTGAGCTCTCTCAATGTTGGGGCACTAGGGATAAGCTTGTCATAAGAAGTGACACATTACATCTTTAACTAAAGGATAAATCCATATTGACATTAGCAATGATGATTCGACTTGTTGCTCTGGAATGGGTCACTTTCTTACTATCTAGCCTCCAGCGTTGTAGGAAGTTTCGCGATCAAGTTCAATATTAAGTTTTGTTTAGAGTCTAGCAGTTTGGAAATCCTGACTAAAAATTAATTTAATAAGTTTGGAATTAACATTTTAAAGTATTTTTTGGGGTCATTAACTGAATTATCTTCTCTTTTTAGAGGGGGTGGTTGCATGCCAAATTTTTTTGGTTAAAATATCAATTATTAGATTTTGTTACACAATCTATGAATAAAATTATTGGAGTGTGAGTTTGATATTCAAGATCCTAATAGTTAAGCTTGGAAAAGAAAAATTATGTCAGATAATATTAGTCTAGAACAAAATGAAGAGACACTTGATAGATTATAGGCTAGATTGAAAAGAAAGGGTGATGGGAAATGTTATTGTCCTTGCAATAATTGCAAGGGCTTAAAGATGAGAAGACTTTTAATCACAACTGAGAAACATTGTAGGAAACATGGTCATGTTGAAGGGGGGCATGATTATTTTCCATTGGTAAGTTGTTCATTATATGTCTTTATATTGATTGAATTTGTAAATGTTTATATCATTTTAACATTTATATATATATATATATAATCACTTGATCATGATCATGGTTTATTTGTGTTGATCATTATTATAAAGGTGGGAAACCTAGAACATAGTATGGATTATCACGGCCCGATGTGGTTTTGCAACTTGAGATGAACATGGGTTGTGAATATCCGAAGATGAAGTTAATGATCCTATGGAAGAAGATGATCTTAAAAAAATAGTTGAAGATGATGAATGCAGATAGAATTGATCCATGACACATTTAGTGGCAGAGCTGATCATGACTTAGATGCACTTTGATGATTTTCATGATTTACTCCTCAGACTTGAGAAGGCATAATGAGCCCCTTTATGAAGGTCTCAAACAACTCTCTATACTATATTGTTGTTGTTGAACTTGAAGGTTATGAATGGCTTATCAAACATAGTAATCTCATGAATGTTAAGGTATGTCATATATGTCATATTTTTTCATCTATTTTAATTGTTGTTAGTTCATCACTAGTAAATAAATGATGAAATATGTACCATTGATATTCTTTATATTAACAAATTAGTTTTTGTTGTAGATTGATTGGTGAATTTTTGTTACCATCATCAAATATTTTACCTCGCTCATACTGAGATTTATCTGGCATTATGAAAGATATTAGAATGGAGTATCAAGCAATAGATGCATGTCCCAATGATCATATTATATATCATAAACAACTTGAATTTTCAACAGAATGCCCAAAATGTCATATCAGTAGATATCAAATAGATCAACTAACAAAAAAGGTGCCTCGCAAGGTTCTTCGTTAGATTCACATTATTCCACGTATGCAATGATTATTTAGGTGTGGCTTAGCACAATTTATGGATTACCATGCACAAATAGAAGTGGAGATGACATTCTTCGAATGCCTGTGGATGGTTTTGCATTTAGGGACATGGAGAAAAAATGGCCACACTTTAAAGAAGAACTCTCAATCTCGGCTCTCATTGGGAGCGGACGGTGTCAATCCATTTGGAGAGCTGAGAGATCTATTTACTCAATGTGGCCTGTTTTTGTTATCAACAATAACATTCTTCCATGGATGTCAATAAAGAGGGAGCACATAATGTTGTCAATGATTGTTCTAGGTATTTGTTTACATCAATTTTCTTTAACGTAGTAGCATCTCATTTGTCTTATCTTTTGCATAATGACTTATATTTTTTTCATTCAATAGTCATGTACATTAATTTATATATATTGCAGTAAAATGGTTATAATAATTATGTAATGTTTATGTTCATTCAACTAGGTAAGTACCAAGTTAAAGATATGAATGTATATATCGAGCCTCTTATCGACGAGTTACTAAAGTTATGGAATGGCGTCACTATGTATGACATCTCTAGACCAATAGGAAAAAGATAATTTCAATTCCATGCAATGCTTGTATGGACAATTCATGATGCCCCAAGGCTAGGAAATTTTTGTGGTATATTAAAACGTTTGAATGAACTTTAACAATATTTAATTTTATGAATTAGATATCATGCATTTTTTTAAAATAATCTATTCATTATATATAATTATAAAAATTGACATATTTAATCCAATTATATATGATCTTGCAGGTCTTCAAACAAAGGGAAATTTTGCATGTCCAATTTGTGGTCCAAAGATGAAATATCGTCGTTCAACAAGTTTAGGAAAGTAGGTTTTTCATGAGTATAGGCACTTCCTCCATAGAAATCATAAGTATCAAACTACTAAAAAAAATATTTTCAATGGGAAAGAAGAGACTACATCAAAACCAAGAAGAATGACACCTCGCCTATGGAAGTTGGAATATATTAGAATTAATCGTCAAGGTTATACATTAGATCAAATTATTTATCTATCATATATGATATGTTTTGAATTTATATTTTTATATTGTGTTGTCTTTATTCATGTTGTAATTGACAATGATTGTCGTTGTTAATTTGTTTAACTTATATGCTTCATGAAGGTCGTCAAGGCATTAATGGTTGGCTTCCATAGGCACTGAAAAGTTATCCTAGACAATTTACTAGGCTGCCCTACTATGAGCAGCTACAAATTGTGCATGTGTTTGATACAATGCATATCAAAAAGAATATAACATAAACGTTATGGAAAATATTGGATGGAAGGCATGACAAAGAAAAAATTGTCAAAATTTGTAATGACATTCAGGAAGCCAATCATGCAATGAAAAATGTCATTCAATTAAATAGCGATGGAGACAAAATTAATATAAGTGCCCTTCCTTGGTTATTAACAGAGCAGCAAAAAATGCTATAAAAGAAGTTATACGAAAAATTCAATTTCCCATAGGATTTTGCAAACATAAACAATATAATAACAAAGAAAGGTGAGTTTGGGTTAGGGATGAAAACACATGATTGGCATACCTTCATTAAGGTAATTATTCTGGTATATTATATACACTTGTATAATGCATGCAATTTTTAGTGTATTATGTTTACTACTTTTGGAAAAATAATGAAAAGATCATTTTATAATTGTTGCAGTGCGTTCTACCTCTATCTCTCCCAGACAACTTTGACAACAATGTCAACAAATTTATATATGATCTTGGAAAATACATGACGTAAGTAGCGATATTTGTTCAATTCGTTGTATACATCTTATAATTGCCATTTTTTTTACTTGTTATGTAATATACTGTATATTTTTGTTAAATCTCGTTAATATATTTGTGCCTTGAATCACTTGTAGATGGTTGTCATCTAAAGAAATCCATAAAGAAGATATAAATTATTGGAAGAGAAAAATTCCTCGTCTAATGTGTGAAATGAAAAAGTGTCTACCTTCGACATTTTTCAATGCACAAGAACACTACCTCATACACCAAGTTGAGGAGATTGAATTGTGTGGATTTGTACACACAAGGTCAATGTGGATGGTTGAGAAGCACTTGAAATTTTTGAAGGCTTTGGTTAGACAAAGAGCACATTCGAGGGTTCTATGGTGGAGGGATATATGGTATATCAGACCATGGTGTACATTAGTGAATATCTTCCTAAGTTTGCAACAAAGATCCATGTAGATCGCATTTGGGATCCCAACTCCATTAACAAATTCAAAGGGGAGTACCTGATGGGGAAAGGTAGATTGACGAAAGTGAGAGGTAATTATAAGATAGTCATGGAGATTAATTGGAATACATTTTACATATGGTTTTATGTATATTGTACTTATTTAATTTTTAATCTTCAATATACATCAATTAAAAATTAAGGTCATATACTGTGGTATTTAACTAATTATACGTCGTTTGTGAATTTCAAACTTTTTTGATACAGTTGGTTGAGAGTGGGATGCACTACATTTGTACATCACAAAAAATCTTGATTAGATAACGGTATGGATTGAATGATGTCAACAATTTGGTCACGCATTAACATGGAAAGGTGTGGCTTCATTGGTTAAAGAAGCTCATCGTAATGGAGATTCCAATGTTACACAAAGGGAAATTGATTTAGCATATGGTTTAAGAGATAAACAGGTACATATAAATATATTAATCACCCATATTATTTAATTATTTTCAATTATATTGATGTATATATATATTGAGATTTTTTCTTTGCATACATTACCAAGAATAAATATGTTTATCAACTCGATATTGCAATAATTTTTACATGTTTGACATATTGCAGGTGAAACACCACAAGGCTATGTGGTGCAATGGTCATAAATTTTGAATCAAAATGTTGGATGACATGAAGAAAACTTGTGATTCTAGTATAACTGCAGTCTTTCAGGTGACTAATGTTTCATCTAGAAGTGACATACATCCAGAAGTCTCAGAAAATCAATACTATGGTATTTTGGATGATATACTTGAGGGTGACTTTAAGTCCTTCAAATTAATTTTTTTTCATTGTCTTATGGTACAGGCTATGATTGAATGAAAATGATCCTAAGAAAATTTTTATTGAACAAGATAATGGATTTACCATGGTTAATACAAGGTTGATCGAGCGAGCTAGAAATGAGCCCTATGTTCTTCCAAGCCAATGTGAGTAGGTATTTTATGTAAAGGTTCCAGGTGAACCGGGTTGGTCATTTGTTGTTAGACATGATCCAAGAGGAAGGCCGAAAAAATATAATGTGGTGGAAGAAGAAGATACCGAAGAACTAGAAGATGATGCAGATGATGATTAAGATCAACAGTTAGTTGATGATGTCCCTGACAAAGATGTCGAAGAGGAGGAACTAGATCATGATGATGTAGGGGTTAATGTTCATGAAGATGATATCTGTGTGGATGATGATATTATCAAAACTAATATCAATGGCGATGATGATCATATGACCAATCCTTACAATGTCGAATCTGGATCGGATGATACAAAAAAAGAGTTGGATGAAGAAGAAGATCAATGACATTGAAATGTATGAGTTATGCAATTATATTATCTATTTGATATTAATTTGTTGATAGAATTATATTTGAATTATGTGGTTACATAAATAATTCATGATGTTTTAAATTTGTATGCCATTACATAATTAATTTAATGATGTACTTTTTAATGTTTGAAAGGTCAAAAAATTAAAACATTTCAATAGTGATGTTAACAAACTTGAAATTAGTGTGTTTTATGTTTCATGTGATCATAAAAGATTAGAAAGTTAGTTGTAGAGGTGGTTGTTCAGTGGTTGACATGTAAAGGCTTTTAAAAGGCATAAATTGATCATTGTAATGGTTGTTGATGGTTGAGGATTTAAAATACAAGCTCTTGACATTCGAAAATCTGTGTTTTTCTTCAAAATTTATGTATTTTTCCTGTTATGCAGCACTGTATGGTCACATGAAACCATATTTTGATGTGAAATCAATTCCAGGTCGTGAAGATATGCGTTAGCTTTGATTTGAATATGATTTGAGGGCTTAAAGCGTTGATTTGAGTTAGAAAACTTCATTTCTTTGCATACAACCTGGTTACCCTATTTTTGAGGGTTTTGTAGTCCAAACATGATATAAAGGGGCTCTTACACTTTTTTGATTACTATATCTTGTGTAAGAGGCCCCATGGATACTATTGTAATTGTAGGATGCATGAATAGGGCGTAGGATGATAAATAAAGAAGGTATAGCTATTGTCCTCAAGAGTTTTGTGAAGAAAAGCATGTGAAATGAGAGGTAGTTTCTAGCCTGATGCTTGTTTGCTCCTTCAATTTCTATAGGAAGGATTTCAAGGCCAGAAGTATGGGTTAGCAAGTTAGATATTTTTTGGTTGAGTCTAGGTAGAGTTGTAGAGAAAATTGTAAAGTTCGATGGTTTTAAGGAAAATGCAATTTAGGTTTTGAATTCATGGGGGTTTGATGTTTTATGAGAGTACTGGCATTTGAATTGAAATGATTAATTCAAACTCATGTCTCTCCATTGTACATGCATATCTGAATTTTGAATAAGATAATCAAGGGTTGTCTCATTCATCTCACTGTTGTGGTGTGTATGATTTCTATTTTGGTTTTAATTCAAGGAATTAATTAAAATGCTTGAATGGGATTGCAGGTGGATATGTTATGTATAAGGATTTGATAAGTAGTATTGGGTTAGAATACATGTTGATGAAATTGTAAAGCAATGTTCTCAAGGATCTTATATGTTATGTGTTAAATCTGTCATAAACCCTTAGATGTTTATGAATTTGACTCCCTCAATGGATATATGGCACTGATCTAAGTTCTACTAATTTGTATGGTTCAGTATTTTGTTTGTCTTTACCTAGCGCTTGCTGCAAATTGCAAATCAATGACTATTTTACACTGTGGAATGTGATGTAGTTATCTCATGCTCCAAATAGTTGATATTATTGATGAATAGCCAATTCTATCCAGTATTATGCTATTATGTTGAGCTATTAAATGAGATTGTCTGTTGTTGTTAATGTTGTTTATGATAATGGTGCAGAGTTTGTAAACGCATTAAGGGATCACCCTCCCGGGTCTTGCAGAGCCCAAAGTGTAGGAGGTCTTTAAAATCCTCATCAGATGGTCCAGGTCCTTCAAGTTTCCCTTGATTGGAATTGGCAATTCCATAGGTAAATTATAAGACCAACTTGGTTAGAGTAAAAAGAACCAACAGGTAGAGGGGAGAGAGATAGAGGGATTCAGTGAGAGAGAGAGGGAGGAAGTGGGAGAAAGATAGAGAGTAGAGGGTTAAGGGTAGAGGGGAGGGAGATAAGAGTGAGTGAGAGAGAGAGAGGGTAGAAGGTAGAAGGTTAAGGGTAGAGGGGACAAAGATAGGAGTGAGTGTGAGAGAGAGAGACCTGAGATACGGAGAGGCAGTAGGAGGGTGAGACTTGATAGAGAGGGAGGGAGGGAGTACTGGGACAGAGATAGAGGGTAGAGGGTTTAAGCATTTAGAGTTTAAGGGTTAAGGGTTTAAGGTTTGGGGTTAAGGGTAGAG
>VDFB02043189.1:0-33265 GCA_007258455.2 Sequoia sempervirens
CAATTCCTTGTCTAATTTGGACCTATCTTAGGCACCCTTGCATTAATTCCCTCTTAAATCATCATTTATAGGCCCCTAAGACCCATTATTTCAGATCTTGAGGCTTATTTCACCTAAAAATCCCATAAAATCACTTAAAACACCGAAAACCCACCTCAAAAAGCTAAGGTAGGACTCATTTTCCACCTTGGGTGAATGAGTCCCTTTAGATGGGACCCATTTGCCAAGGGTGGTGAATGAGTCCCATTTGGGATCTTTTTCAAATTTGAGAGGTAAATTCACCATTTTAATTCAATTTTTTGGTGGATGTTGGCCTTTGAGATCTAAATAATGATCAATTAGGTGTTAATTCCTATATAATAAAGTTTCTAAGTCATTTTTTATCTAAGAAATGATCTAAGCAATTCAAGCAAGCACTTTTCAAGAGAAAATCTTCAAGCATTCTTCTACAAGAGCATTTAAGTTCAAGAGCAAGAAATGTTGAAGTCTTGGAGCAGCATTAAAGTATTTTTGTAGGTCTTCAAGCTCACTTTCATTCAAGATCTAGCATTGTCAAGGGTTGATCATGGTTGTCTATGGTGAATCATGATGGATTCTAGGTTGGGGAGATGCAACTAGCCATCAAGCCAAGCCTAAAGACTTGTTTCCTAAATGATTCCATCCTCCATTATCATTGTACTTTCATCCTAAGGAAGGTATATGCATACTTAAGATCCATTTTGGGTGATTATGGATCTCTCATTGTGGGCTCTTCATCTTCATTGTTTTACTCTTGCATCTCATTCTAGCACAATAGAATAGGGTTGCATTGCATTTCAAGCTCCCTAATTTCTTAGACACACTTAAGGTTAGGATTTACATTCCCATTTTCATTCTCATTTCATTTTATATCAAGGTTTAATTACCAAACTAGGGGTTTGAATGAGGAAAACCCCCCATAAGAAAATCAAGTTTATATTTTGTTTTGTAGGTATTTTTGCAAATATGGATCTGTAACTCAAGTTGGAAGGAAAGAGCATGTGTTGAAGTGAAGATTTGAAGTTTGAATTCCTTAAAAATCAAAATGGGATTGATTCACCAAGGGTGGTGAATGAGTCCCACCGTGGCTTTTTTTCAAAACTATTTATAGAATTGGATACCCTTTTTCTCGAAATAGATTCCTGGGTAGAAATCCATAGATGGGACTTATTCTCCTAGGATGGAAAATGAATCCTAGTAGGTCAAAAAGTAAAAGTTTTCAACATTTTTAGGTTTGTTTCCAGTCTCCAATTTTTCAAGTGCACACATTTGGTTCTTCATCTTTTTGTGATGTTTCACATGTTTTTCTAGGTCTTTTTCTAAGTCCTTGCATTGAATTAGGGTTTAGTGTTACATCTTGCATTTCATTATCTTTTCCAAGTCTAAACTTGGTGGTGAACCCCTTATTAGTCTACTTTCAGTCCCTAGGATAGCCCTATTACAAGATCTCTATCTCTTTTGCATTGAGATCTCTAGGGTTATCCTTGAATGGAATAGCTTTGAAAGTGGGTGTGATAGCACTTAGTAACCATCATCATCTCACCCCCATTTTTAGAGGTTCCAATTTTACTAAAATAAAAGCTTACACAGATGTAAATTGGGCTAGTTGTGTGGATGAAAAAATAAATAAAAGTGGTGGTGCATTATTTCTTGGATGTAGATTGGTGTCATGGCTAAGTAAGAAACAAGATTCAATTTCTTTATCTACTACAGAAGCTAAGTATATTGCAGTAGCATCTTGCTACGCACAAGTGTTGTAGATGAGGAAAATATTGAAGGATGTTAGAGTGGTGTATGATGAGACTATTTCTATCTTTTATGATAATAAAAGTGAGATAAACATTTCAAAGAACCCAGTGATGCATTCAAGGAGAAAATATATTTTAATCAAATATCACTTTCTTAGAGAGAAGATTGTGGAGAATGAAGTGAAGCTTGAATGTGTACCTACAAAGGATCAAATTGTTGACATATTCACTAACGCTCTTCCTAAGGATACTTTTGAGTATGTCTGGGAGAAGTTGGGGTTCATTTCCCTTCCTTTTGTTAACTAGATGCATAAGGACATGCATCATTCTAGTGGATCTTGTGATCTATACTTTATTTTGGACTGATGTTTGTGGCTACCTGTTAGGGGAGTAGGTACTAACATTGTTGTAGTATGGAATGAGTGTTGTCATTATGCAGAGGTTGTTGAGTTGACCTATAGGTTGAAATGTACTCCTAAGGGGGATTATTCAGAGTAGTTGAAAGAAAGTTGTGCAATGTCAAAGGGAGAGAGAATCATGTGAAAAAGGAATAAATTGACAGGGGAGAAAGAGAGTCAATTGCAGAGAGAATCATGTGAAAAAGTGCAAGGTATCAAAGGGAGAAAGTTGTGTGAACTATCTACTCAATAAAAAGAAAGGAGAGTTTTCTTTGATATTTTCTTGCATCTTGTGTTTCCATAAATGGAAAAGGGGGAGATTGTTGTAAGTATGAGCATATTGGTGTTGTCATTGATGTCAACAAGTGTGTGTTGTCATTTGTGTCAACTAGTTTATGGAAGAGGTGTTAATTGAACTATATTGTTATGCATGTATAGTTGAGACATTGAGAAAGTTTTTTGAGTAAATAGAGCTATCTTTATGATGTGAGGCACTGAGATGATGTCTTTGGTGCTTGGTTTCCAAGTGCTTTTGAGAAAAGTTGAATAAAGAGCAAATAGTGTGATGAAGGTGTGTTTAGTGGTTCAGAACATGTCCCATGATGTGCTCTTCATTTCTTCTATGTTGATGTTATTCCTATGTGGTTCACATGCATTGACCTGAGAGATGTTTAGAGATGTTATATTCAAGAGATTGTATGATGGATTTTTGTACATAAGTTTTATTCAACAGTGTGCGACTGTGTATTATAAAGGTTTCTCGGGGAAATATTTTAGCCTAATGTTTCTTCGCAGTGGTGCTTCAGGTCTTATGATTCTAAAGGTATTTTAATGGTGTTGTTTTATTGTTTGTGTCAAGAGATTTCATGGTTTTGTGTTCCATAAGATGGTCTTTTGAGTTACAGTGTTTGTCAGTGTTGTCTAGATGTATTGGGATTGTACATTCCTCAAGTGAAAGTTGTTGCAAAGGAGTTTGATGGATTTCAAGATGTTGGAGGAATATTATAGAATATGTTGAAGGATGGTGTGTGGTTTGCAAGTTATCTTGAGATTGATGAAGCATGAACTTAATTGATTAATGGTGTTTGCACAAGTAACGACTGACCTAGTGTTTACACTAAATGCAAAGTGCCTTCAAAGTTTGTGGAAGTGTGTTGAGGCATGTTAGGAAAAATTTGGGTCCTAGCTAAGGATTTTTTTGGTCTACCTTCATTCCTATCCATTGCGGGAATGTTTTGGCACCAACCTAATTTGAATTTGCACGTTTGAGGTGCACTATCAACTTTGGAAAGGTTTTTAAGGTTGAGGATGATATAAGTATGAGTTGAACTAATGAAGTAGGTGAAGATAGATGCATGATAGATGTGTATGTGAATTATATGATGCAAGTGATGCAAAATTGAGTAGAGGAGTGCAAACTTTCAACTGTTGGGTTACCTAATGTAATCAGAAAAAGGTGTCTACAATCATTCAAATAGACTATGAAGGTGTTGGAGCTATTATGGTGGATCTTTTGTTGCATTGAGATCATGTTCTTTGTGTAACATTTCTTCTCTATCTTCTTTTTGTACTCTGATAGTGAGCCTTGGCTGTGAGCCTTTTTAGATAGTGTATCCTATTAGATAGCAGTGATCATTTGTACTAGTTTTGCAATTACTTATATTGTGAGCTAATCCTCACTGTGATTTTTCCCTTCTTGGGTTTTCCACGTAAATCTAGTGTTTTCTTGTGCATGGTGTTGAGTTTTTTGAGTTTTTGTTATCTATATTTCATGTTTAAACAGTATAATAGATTAAGGTTTTAATGAATGCATGTGGATCTGATTACTGTTGATGGTTTTGATATTTTAATTAGACATAACTAATTCACCCCCTCTCTCAGTTGTCTTGTTCATTCAACACAACTTTCACTTTCACCCCTTTATATAGCCCGCCAAAAATTATGCTTGAGGTTGACCCCTAGGGTGATGAAATCCCTAGGAAGGCATCGTAATAATAAAGTATTAATGTTTCTATTTCTCATCACCCAATATCACATAGCATAAGGGGAGTGGATACATTGACAACTCCTTTATTGTTTAATAATATAGAAATACAAACTAGAGGTATTTTTCATCACCCAAGTTTGCACGAAGCACAAGGGGAGAGGATATGTATCTCTAGCTTACCAATCATGATAAAAAAAAAAGCACACATGTTAATTTTAGGTACACCAAGGATTGAAATTTATGTTTCATTTTTAAACACAATATTGAAAGTGTGCAATTTTTTTTGTTCAATTTTATTGCACAAAAATGAAGTGTTCAAGTTCTATTACTCATTTTTAGAGCACCAAGGGAAAATGAATTCATTTTAAAGAACCAAATGTAAATATTCAAGTTGTATTGTTCATTTTTAGTGCACCAAATTGAAATGTGAATTCATTTCAAAGCACTATTTAATAAAATGTGATTCCTAGATTAATTTTTAAAAAATTTACAAAACAAATTATTAGTACTTCAATTTGCATTTATTTCCCTTTTGTTTCCAAGTTCCTTCAAACAATTAGCCTTAGAAAAGTAGAAAACAAAAAAACATCGGATTGTTAGGGTTAGCTAAAAACAAATTAGAAATTGAATTGAATCTTAAAATTGAATTCACTATTATACTAGCAAAAGTGTCAAACTATTGATCTGCAAAGGCATCACTCTATCAAATAGAAGTGTTTCTCTATAAGACACTAGTGTCAAGTTGTCTTTTTTCAAAGGTGTTGATCTTTATCTACAATAGAGTAGAAAAATTAAGAAAATAGAGTCATTGAAATATATCAAAAGCGTCACCCTTTGAGTTGCAAAGGCAGCACACTTTGCAAAGGGAGATACCTAGTGTACATGTGTGTGTGAGAGAGAGAGTTAGTGTGGGAGAGGTACAAAGAGAGAGACTTAGTGTATGTGCGTGAGAGATAGAGGGGGGAGGAGAGGTAGAGAGAGAGGGAGAGGTAGGGTAGGAGGCATGAAAGGAGGAAGAGAGAGAGGGAAGGAGGTGGAGGGTGGTGGAGGGGTGGAAATGGAGGGAAGGTGGATGGGGGTGGGGGAGAGAGAAGGGGTGGAGAGAGATAGAGGAAGGAGGGAGGGGTGGAGGACAAAAGAGGAAGATAGATGGAAATGGAGGAGGAAAGGAATGGAAGGAAGGATGGAGGAATGGAAATATATTATATTATTATATATAATATTATATTTATATAATATAACATATTATACTTATATTAAATATGATGTATATTATATATATTAATATTTCTAAGTAAAATAAATGGATTTATGTTTCTATTGGATATTCGTTAATAAAAAATATCTATTTTTTTATATATTTTTTGGCCTTGGGGTGATCCCGCAATACTGAAACTTACAATTTTTGGCCAAACTAGACATTGAACTAAATTTTTTTTATCTAAATCTTCACTTTTAGGCACCTATAGTGGCTAAACCGTGAGAAATTTGAAGATGATGCAAACTAGTGATTTGTGACATTTTGTCTATAGTTCTATATATATTTTTTTAAAATTTTTTGAATCAAATTGCACTTCTTTTTCCATCTCCTTCAAAAACTAGTTTTTAACAGTAAACACCATTTTTAAAGAGTGGCGTCACTAGATAACACAACTTTTTTTCTATGAAGGATAAAATTCTACTTTTAAAACTAGATTCATAACTAATGATATCTAGTGCATGGAATTGGTTTCTCAGAGCATTTCGCTGAATTTTTTTTTCTTAATTAATCCTCTTCAAAGTCAAACCAATTACACCCAGGACAGATGATTCACTCACTCTAAAAGCATGCCTTTTTTTATGTATCAAAAAATTTTTGGTTTGATCAAAGGACATCAATATCTAGTGCATTGATATTCTTTTTCAATTTTCTTTATGTTCCTACTATTTTTTCACATGTGCAAAATAGAGAGCTTTGATTTTCGCTAGTCAAAAACCTATGTTTAATCAAACTAAAAAAAATACATATTAAAAATATTCACCATGCCTGCTCCAAGGACTACCATCATCTAGTTGGGTCTATGAAGTTCTCCATTTTCATCCTCAACCCTACCTCTACAAATAATCGGCAGAGGAGGGGAGAAAGGGGAAAGTACAAGATGAGCTGGTCTCCCTTCGAAAGCAAACCATCTTGAATCCTCTAAAGGGCTGCTGGTTCTGGGAGCAAAAGCGTTTTGCTCTAACCCCTACTTTTTCAAATTTTCTCTTTGTTTTCCATTTAAAAAAAGCATGAAAAGGTGGGTCTGATAATTGAATAGGGTTCACTTGAAGGGGGGTTTGAGCGAACCCATTGAGGGTCCATTCGAACCCCCAATTCGTGTGAACCCCCAAAAACCAAAAAAAAAAAATTCATGGGAGCATTTTTGCAATTTTCCTTCCTCAATAGAATTGTAAACTAGTATTGTGGGATCATTGTGGGATCACCCCTTAGTTATTTCCTTGGGTTTGCATTGGGATTTGGCTTGGAGGTGTCAAACCTAAAAATTTGAACTGTCCCAATGTGTTTAGAGGGGTTGTAATAGTTTTTCAAACTTTACCCTTCACGCTAATGACTTTTTTCATTTGAATTTGATGAAATGAAAAGGGTTTATTGAGAAAATTTTCAACATTCTACCAATATAAGATATGCTTTATTTTGAGTTTAATAGATAATTATTATTGATTTTCTACATGCACTATGTGTATTGTAATGATCAATATGCTGATTGAAAAATATGTATAAATTTTAAATAGTTATAATTTTTCTGAATCCAAAAGATGCATCAAACTCTATGCTTCACAAACTAAAATTTAAAAAAATGATTTTCATAAATTTTTGACCAAGTTAGGGTGGTCATACATTTATGGTTTTTAATATTTTTAAAAATTCTTACTAAAAAATTCATAACTAATTATTTACTTGCAATAAAATACAAAAAAATATGTGTCACTACTAAGCATGTATCCTCTACTTACATTGAAAGATTCAAAATAATATTTATTTTTTCTCATACATAGGGTGGCTAGACAATCACCTGCTTTTTTTTCCGAAATTTAAAGTACTACTACATTGAATTTTTAAATTTTCACTAAATCAAGCTGATTTTTTTCCAAAAAAAGATATAGTAGCCTGCAAACTACATTCAATTTACTAAAAATTATATTCCTAGATATTTTTCAAATTATGTTAATAAACTATTCAAATTCTTATGTGAAGTTGCTTAAGTTTATTTTTTTGTATTTTCATCGCCACTGAGAGGCCTTGTTTGGCCTATCATGATCTTGGATTCACCCTACTACCTTATGAAGAAATTGATTGTAGTTGTATAACACTAACCAAAAAAATAATAATTAAACCTGGTATTATGTGCTTGTGCTTATAGATTTTATTTTTTCTGAATCTCCTCTTTTGTTAGACTTGAATGAAAGCATCTTCTTTCTTTTTGAGTTCTTTAGTCTCCTTATATTGATCAATATTCGAACTATCGAAGGAATTCTTATCTGAGTCCTTTGAAAATGTCTTTATGGGTTTCTAAGTAGTCTTTGTGCTCTTTCATCAAACCCAATACCAGTTTTGATGTGGGGTGACCACTAACCATTGATGATCTCATCCATAATCTTTTTGCTTCTTTTAAATATATTAATTTTATTCCTCTAAGCATTTTCTTTGTCTAGATCCTTTATCACTTGTTTACCACTTCTACTTCAAGCATTTCACAATCTATTTCATTTTCCTTAAATTTTTTTGTCAAGACATCTTCTATCCCCTTTGCTTCTTCTATATGAAATTTTAGATCCATAATCACCTTTTCTAATTCCTTTAACTTCATCTTTTTCTTTTTATTTTTCTTTCTTGATTTGATTAGTTCATATAGGGCTATTATAAGTTATCCTTCTAAATCAACTTCCACATCTTCTTCATCATCTCTAGAAATTACTTTTTATGTATCACCAACTAAAGTCTCAATTGCCATAAATAGAAAATATTTTCTTTCAATTTCACTTTCAGAGGTGAAATAATCACATTCATTAGATAAATAGATATCTTCCTTAGAGTAGAGGTTTTTCTTATTCTTATTCTTGGAGTTCTTATAGCTCTTTTGCTAGGGCTTATACTCTTTTTGGTCATCACTAATTCCTTTATTTATCTTTTAATACCTTAAAGGGTGCTTCTTTCCTTGAAGATTTTTTAAATTCACAATTGTCATCTCATATGCAATCAATATCCCATGTGGTTCGTCCATTGTTAGAGTATTCAAAATCTTTAGCTTTTTCAACAACATAAAGTTTTAAATAAAGTATTGGGGGAAGAGATTTGAGTAACTTTTTTACAATCACTAGCTCTTTTACTTCTTCACCTTGGAAGTCATCTGATGGTATTGACAACATCATCCACTTGAAGAAGATATACAATAATATTCTCTTTTTCCTTCATCTTCATACTTTCAAGCTACCCTCAGTAGGTCTGAAGTTTTTCATGCTTGAATTTTTCATCACCTTCATAAATATTATGAATCTTATCCCAAATCTCCTAATTAGTCTTGCAATGCATTATCTTGACAAACTCAAATTTATATACACCACATAAAATAATATTTTTTCTCTTGTATTTTTCTTAGAAGATTTCTTTTTGGCATGATCTATTGGACTTTTAGGAATTTCATAACCATCTATAATAGATTGTCAAACATCACACCTTAACTCCATCAAGTAGGATTGCATCCTTACACTCTAGAAGGAATAATTTGATCCATCAAATAGTAGCACCATGTTTGAGGGAATGTCTTCTTTTCCTACCATGTGTCTCATCCTAGATCTACCTAGAGTTGTTAGGCTTTACTAAGTAACATAGCTCTGATACCAATCATTAGACACACAAATACTGAGAGGGGGAACAATCAATATTTGATACTTTTTACTTTAAACCATCGTATTTATAATATAGTGAAAAATAGAAATGCATGCAATGAACACATCCACAAAAGACAACACTAGAATTGTGTGATAATCCTGATGGGAAAAACCATGATGAGAATAGCTACTTGAGACTACTGTCCAAATATAACCTCAGAAAAATAATATAGAACTTGCAATAATTTTGCAAGAATCAGCCCAAAATAATTACAAATTTAAAAGGAAACAACAATCCCCCTAAATTTGATATGCAAGCACCAACTTATAGGAGACACCAACGCCCTTAAACTAAGCTTCAAAAGAACCATTGAGCACCAAGTCAAATCAAGAGACTCCAACTTCACATGTGAATAATTCAAACAATTACCGAATATAATATAATATTATCCACTTCTCGACTCTTCTGATCTGCAACTGATGTTGAAGCAGAAAGCTCATGTAAACTTAGAATTAGTCAACTGAAACTATCTAGACAAGATATTGTGTTTTATCCCTATATATATATATTCCATTATATTATTAATATCTTTATGTTGGCCTAGAACTGAATTACATTATCTCAACACGCCATGTCAGCCGAGGATAAATCCTTAACTCAAAACTTCATGAAATGTGTTATCGCAGGATTAAGGTAATGTGACAAGCTTCCTACCATGGGTTTAATTGGTCATATTTTACCTTCACATGATTCTTCCAACTAGTACATGCTTCCTTTCCCTAGCGCATCCACTTAGACATAATTCACAACTATTCAAGAATTACAGTCTTCATTTTGACATTTCCAGTTGCTTCATCTAAACCCCAAAATTTATGAATCTTGAAACTAACATACATTATGAGTCACTTTACTTATCTTTTAAAGTGCAAGCAATGATTGTGAACAATAATAGAATTCCATATCAAAATTGATGAAATTTCATTTCATAGTTAACTAGGAAACACATACTTTATTCTATCACTTCTATCTAAGTACTCTATAACTCAAATCCTTTACAACTTGAAACTAAGCTAGTTCGTGTGTATCCTTACATTAATTTCAAATCGTAAGCCATAATAATTAATAGTAGTAGAATGTGGTACCAAAAATAATCAAAATGTAATACAGTGCGTATAATACATCTAAGCAATAGACTTCAAAATTCTGCCACAAACACTTGTAGACTTGTGTAAATGTAGTAGACATATAGGAACAATCAATCAATATATTCCAAAACTTTCTATGTTGCCTTTTTAAAAAATGATAACATTAACATCTGCAAAAATTGCAACTAGCATTCCAGTTAAGATATATATTTGACATTAATAAGAACATTATATAAGTGACAGTCTTTGTCTATTCATAATTATCTTTTGCATCTACAAAATTATAAGATATTGTGTTATCACTATTTTTGAACAAACCAGCCATGTCAACAAACCAAAAAACTATTTATGTCAATAACATCATATATGCAATGACTAAATGAGCACCAAATGTATCATAAACAACAAAATCTGAACACCTGACAACAAAATTTGAATGTAACATAACTGAACCCAACATTTGAATGTAACATAACTGAACCTATATGCATTTCTCCCCCTTTTGACAACAATTCCAAAGGTCAAAGGGGTGTGAAACAACAAATATCTTCCAAAAGAACTACAAACTTGGCTTCAAATTAGCATCTATAGTATTATACTTTTGAACCTGAACATCATCATGAAATTCCATCAAGTACCAACTTCAATTGTAAAATGAGAGAGAACCCATATCAAACCATTATCATTAATCAAAAATAAGGTCACTGTCATCCAGCAAAGTACAAGCAGGGTCACACCAATATGTGTTTGTGAAACCATCCTAGAACAACTTTTTGTCAACTATCATGCACACTTAAGAAGAAAGCAACATCATTTAAGGCACACAAAACAATTGACACAATCCTATATGGAATATTGAGCTCCTTGTAGAAGTATTCAAAAATTTTAAGCATCTCCTCATGCATGTCTCAAGAGTCATTTCCATTTGGGCTAGTTATGTAAAATTATTCTGTATTTTCAAACTGGTGCACTCTAAAAATTTCCAGTGTATCTTTTCCATGAGAACCTACTTCTTTCTTAAAACAGAAAGAATATCCTACATACCTTATGGGTAGTGTTGTAGGGTGAAGCTATTCAGCACAATGGTTGCTTAAATGTTGCAATGAGATATTTATCATCACATTCACCAATTACCTTGTATAAATCTTCATAAAATTGTGTTAGCTGAGCACATTCTACCATAATTTCCTTCCTCATAAAGAAAGGTGTCTACAACAATGAATATCCACGCTTCCTCAAAAATGAAAGGCCAAAATTTATCAATGTTTGATTAAGAAGTACATCATCACCTTTTAAATAGTATCCTCTCCCTCTGACTATATCAACACCTTTCTTTAAGTCTGCAATACCAAGAAGCTGAACAAGATCAACATGATTTTTCAATTTAGGCTCATCCCTATATTCTCCCCAAGTGTAAATGATAGCATTATTTGCCTCATCATCACTGGTAGGTATAGAATCATGTGCAAGGTTCCCAATGACTCCCAAAAGAGAATCTAGGGTAGTTTTTGCTTCCTGGACCTCTATTTCCTTCTTAGCTGATAATATTTTTTTCTGTTCTCTTATGTTTGTTTTATGACTTGAGGTGCATCATTCAATTTTCAATTCTGTAAAGCCCATCATTGAGTGTGTTATAAGAAAACAACATTATGCATCACACATATCACTATAATCACTTCGTGATGAGATCCTTGCAAGCAATACAATTTTCATGAAGTTGTTCAACCTTTATTGTCCAAACTCAATCAACTTTATCTTCATCTCAGATGGAAAATGATCATTTAAAGCAAGTGAAGATGTTATAAAAGAAACATAAAAACCATTTAAGGTATGACTATCATACGAAATTGATGAACCAATGCATCCATACTCCTTGAAGTAGTAACAAGTACCAATACCACATACCTTTGCCCATGAAAATAAGTCATTGTCCAAAAAAATCTTGAAAGGCCACTATTCAAAGTAAGCACTAGAATTTCCAATATTGCCATCACTATCATGCAAAAATCACATCATTGATAATTTTCAATATGATTCAACTAGAGAAAGTTTCAAAAAAATCTTCAAACTGTCCCTTTCTAGAATATGCATGAAGAGTACCAAGTGACTAGCAAAGATAATGCTTCATCCACTGTCAACAAGAAAAAAACCATGTACTATTATATCATCAATATTCAAAGCACTGTTAACAAGAGTCATCAACAACAAGTCTACTTTAGCAAACACCAATAACATTGTCTCTTGAATTTTGAAAGATCATAATGTCATCTCACAGGACTATTGTCAAACCAACATAGTGTTGTAATCACTAATCATCAAACAAATAACTCCACACTCCACAATGATACTGGCAAGAACACGACATGAAGCACATGTAACCTCCTAAACCAAGTAGTAAATGAAGATCATGACAACTTTTCACCTTAACACCATGACTTACATCTAGAGATGAGAATCATGATGAACATTTCATGAAGAAACTAAATGCAACTCCTGATGATCATATAACCAAAGAACTTCAATTGAAAAAATTCAAACTTCCAACAGAGGATAATAACCTGACAAGATGAATATTGAAGACAATCTGAGACTCAAGTAGCCTCCTGAAGATGAAAGTTTAATGAATTAAGTTGTGAATGTCACTGAGAGAAAACCATGGAAGATAGAACAGGGTGATCCCACAATATTGTTTACAATTTTTACCAAACTAGACACCTGAATATTTTTTTCTAATCCAAATCTTCACTCTTTGAGCACTCCATAGGCAAATTTAAACCGAGGAATTTTAGAAGATGATGCAAACTAGTGATTGTAGCTCTTTTATCTCAGATTCCAAATATAATTTTTTTCAAAAATTTTGAATCAATTGCACTTTTTCCCCATCTCCCTTCAAAAATAGTTTTCTTCATAAACAACATTTTAAGGAGGACGGCCAATCGTGATAACGCGATAACTTTTTTTCCATGAAGGATAAAATTTAATTTTTTCAAATTTAGATTTGTCACTGATATCTAGTGCTTCCAATTGGTTGGATATTTTTATTAATTTTTTTCTTTTAATCAAGTTTCCAAAGTCAAACCACTACAACTCGCATATATGGACCGTATAACGCTGTGAACTTTTTTTTGTATGTATGAAAATTCAAATTTTTGTTGGATCAAGGACTCTCAATATCCTGGTGCACTCACAGCTTTCAAAAAATTATAATCTCCTATTTTCCACATGTGCATAATACAGCTTTATTTTCAAGAAAAACCCATGTTTAATAAACTCAAAAACAAACACATAATAAAACCAAAACATATTAAAATTATAGTCATTGGATAGATCATTCTAAGGACTACCTTATTCCAATTGGGTTTGTGAAGTCTCCTCTATTTTCACCCTCAACCCGAGCTTCGAAGGGAAAAAATTCTTTTTTTGGGTGCCAAAGAGCAAAGATGGAAAGGGGGTTCGTCATGGGATTTGAGTGAACCACCTTTCAAAAAGGAGTTTCATTGTATTTTTGTGGATAGTGGAACTTTGTATTGAATGGGTTCTCTCTAACCCAACTTCTAGCTAACCCCTCTTTGTTCGTCCAACCCTATTAGTTCGCTCGAACCCCAAAAATAAAAAATTTTGGCATGGGGTCATTTTTTTCAACTTTTCCTTCCTCACTCAAATTGTAAACCACTTTTGTGGGTTCACCCAACAACTAATTCAACCACAACCTTTACAACCTTCTTTTTTGATGTCTATGGGGTTTGAAAGATAAAACTATAAACACTCCCCCTAACCTCATACTCCTCTTTATGCACTCATGGATGTTTCTTGTGTGGTATGTACAAGATTAGTTTTTCCTTCTTGACTTTGTTTTCTTCTCCAAACCTGTATAGGATTTTTCTTTTCTTTACTCAAGGTTTTTGCTCTATGTGTCTCCAATTTATTCCTAAAAAATTGTGCCTTATGCCTAAAATTATGACACTTGAACAAGTGATATTATTCCCAACAAGAGAGTTAATAGTAACATGTCTTCTTGAAAAACCAGGAACATCATTTCTTGTATAAGTTTTAGAATCTCTAGCTCTATGACCATAAATATGACAGGAATACCAATAACCATGAAACTAAGAATAGTTGTACCTTATTGAATAGTATTTCTTGAAAGCTGGAGGCCTTGAGGTCCTACTTGTTCTTATTCTTCCAACATCAGCAACTTTATCTTTTGTCTTATCTTCAGGAGCATCAGCATGATGACCCAAATCTATCTTCTTCCTTGGTGTATTTTTGACTTTAGAATTATGAACCCTTCTTCATATCCTAGGCCTGTAGTGTCCTTATGAAATTTTTGTTTGCTTAACATTTTATTTAAACATTCAGTACTCTTTTCAAATTGCAAATTATTGTGCAGCTTGGAAGATGCCTTTTCCAATCCATTTCTTAAAGAGACTATTTCTAACTCTAGTTTTAGGAATTCATTAGTTTTGGCTTCAAGATCAGATTTTGTAAAATCAACTACCCTTTTTTCTTCTTCTAACTTTTTCTTTAAGTTGATAATAATTTTGTAAGACTCTTCAAGATCTAAAGAAAGTTTTGCAAGATCTGAAAGTACCTTGTTCTTGGGGTCCTTTTTGTGTAGAATTTGGTCTTCTAATATTTGGTTCTCCTTTCTAAGTTGCTTGATCTCATTAAGGGCATAAATAAGTTCACCTTCAAAATTAATTTCACATTCATCTTCAACATACTCTTGTTCAAAATCAATCACTAAGTGATCTCCTTCTTTGTTTACACTCTTCACTACAAAATCATCTTTTGTACTAGATTTAAGTAGTGTTTGTTGTTCAGCATTCTGCTAAGTATTTTTTTTTTCTCTATTTCTTTTAATTTTTTCCATAACAAGTAATCCACTATCAGGAACCCCTTAAGTTGGTTAGTCTTATGCAAGGGTATGGCTTTGATACCACTTATTGGAGTACGGGAAACACTGAGAGGGGGGGTGAATTTGTTGCAAATATGAGCTAGTTTGGTGAATTGTTGTCATTGATGTCAACCACCAGGTTAGATTATCATTGAGATTGTACATGTATGGTTGTGAGTACATGGGCATATATTTATGGTGTTTTAGATGTGTTTGAGAGAGAGATAGAGAGATGAGAGAAGGTGGGAGGGAGGGAGAGGTAGGGTGAGACAAACTAAGAGAAATAAAGGTAGAGAGGGAGAGGATGAGAGAAGATAGACAAAAGTACAAATGGAAGGTGAGAGAGATGTGTATATTGCTCTTAGCTCCTTGTAGCTTTATTATAATAAATGTGATATTTATTAACTCGCTTGCAGTAATCCATCAAATAATTTTTTTATAATATATTATATTATTATATATAATATTATATTTATATAATATAACATATTATACTTATATTAAATATGATGTATATTATATATATTAATATTTCTAAGTAAAATAAATGGATTTATGTTTCTATTGGATATTCGTTAATAAAAAATATCTAACATATATTTTGGCCTTAGGGGTGATCCCACAATACTAGAACTACAATTTTTGGCTAAGCCCCGGACATTGAATAAAAAATTAACTTAGAAATCTTCACTTTCAGGCACCTATAGCTGCTAAACCACGAGGAATTTGAAGATGATACAAACTAGTGATTTGTGAAATTTTTCTTATAGATTCTAAATATATATTTTAAAAAAATTTGGAATCAAATTGCATTTCTTTTTCCGTCTCCTTTGAAAACTAGTTTTTAACTTGATAAACAACATTTTAAAGAGTGGCCTCAGCGGCTAGCATAATTTTTTTTTTTCTATGAAGGATAAAATTCTATTATTTTCAAATTTAGATTCATAACTAAGATATCTAGTGGATGGAATTGGTTTCGTAGCATTCTGTTTGAATTTTTTTTCTTAGTTTTCAAATTCAAACCAGTTATAATTTAGACATGATTCACTAACTAAAGCATAACTTTTTTTGTATGTATCAAAATTCTTTTTTTTTGTTTTATCAAGGACATCAATATCTAGTGTACTTACCTGATATTTTTCCAATTTTTGATAATCTACTAATTTTTTCCAAATGTGCATAACAAAGGAAGCTTGATTTTGGGTCAAAACCTATGTTTTTTAGCCTGTACCATCTGTATAGACACACCAAGCGAACCATGACGACCGAAGCGACGCTAAACTCCAACCAATTTCAGCTCCGCTGGCTCACTTGGGAAGAATTACGGTGCATTGGGGACTAAAAATCACGGCCAGTTCACCAATTGATACGCCAGCTCATACCGCCTCACTACCCAAGCAAATGCATTGTACTTCAAAAAGACACGCCAAGAACGGATACAGCAACAAAGTTACCACCCGACACCCTTTATGGCACCCAGACAAGCAGCAGACCAACAAGATCGCCTTCACACCACGACCAATCCAGTGACCACAAATAGGCAGTCCAACCACACAGTAAGTCTTGCGCAGATTGCAAGACCAAAAGCCCTTCATTCAGGTGCACTTTTACTTACATCAATTGTGGCCATTTCAACAGTGACAATCTCGCCAATATCCGGTGGAAGAGAGGCCTCATCATAAAAGACATCCAAATCGTTTTGCATTACTCCTAGGTTGGCAAACGCAATACGATAATCATTAGCCTCCACGAGACATGCTTTAGGGAAAAAAATCCAAATTACTTAGAGACCTCGTAATGTCATTTATCCTCGGGCCGAGCTTCCAGTTTTGAGACCGACCTTTGACAACTAACGATAAGCAAACTTGTGAATCCCCTTCGATCTCTACCCGCAGGAGACCATTAGACAAACAAAGATGCAACCCACACGCCAATGCTTCAACTTCTGCCTCGTTGTTGGTGGCCACACCAACTCTTCTAGACATTGCTACAATAACCCTACTTGAGCAATCTCTTATTACACAACCAGCTCCCGACTACCCTGGATTCCCTTTGGATGCACCGTCAAAGTTAAGTTTGAGGTAGCCATCCACTGGAGGAAGCCACTTCACACCTATTCTTTTCCTTTTTGCGTTTGTTGCGAGCTGCCCTAGCGGCTTTAAACCGCACCAGAGTTTATGAAGTCTATCATCCCAGTGTGAGAACACCATTGCATTGCACCCACCACCTCTCATATTTAGCACTTCCACCATTCTAGCTACGATCCTCTTTAGAACATCCCCCACATCCAAGGAGGAATTTTGAAAAATACGCCTATTGCATTCTTTCCATAATTGCCATGCCACCATTGATGGGGCCACCCACCAAGCAGTCGCCCATACGTTATTCCTTCTGTAGGCAGGCCAACTCAATAACCACTGTTTAAAATCCTTTGGATGAGGGGTGGACCACCCAAAATAAGCTTGAAGCCAATCCCAATAGGCAGCGGCAAACAGGCAGTTGAGGAGAAGATGATTGACAGTTTCTCCATCTTTGCAACACATCACACATATTTGAGGACCAATAAATCCGAGCTTCAACAACCTTTCCCCAGTCAAGATCCTGCCATGCAAGGATTTCCAAAGGAAGGCGCTAGCCTTGGGAAGAACCTCTTTCTTCCAACATAATTTGACAGGCCAAGGATCACCATCCAGCCTGACACACTGCATTTGATAACCGAGTTTCACCGAGTAATGCCCGGATTTGGATCTGCACCAGACCACAACGTCCTCCATGTCAGAGAGTGTTATTCTTCGATCATCCAAAATTTTGCGCAAAGGTTGTTTAACCTCATTCGGGATATCCAACCCATCCACATTCACCCATTTAAATGAAGTGCCACCCGGGCACACGTCACTTATGATGTAGTCAACCACATGTTTACCATGACTAGTAATTACCTCATCCACCCACACCGAGTCACCAAGCACACTTGCAAGAGAAGGGAAGCCATTCCACGAATCCCACCAAAAATTTGCAAGCTGCCCATTCCCAATGCGCCAGGACAGGTGGTTGACAAGCAACGGTTTGCATTCCCATATGAAATTCCATATAGGCGAACTGCCTTGGGAATTGGCCAGAGTAAGAATCCTCCTCAGCTCATCATTGTCAAGATACTTTTTTTGTAGGATTTTGCACCACAGTTTTCCCGCATCACTATACATTTTCCAACCAAGTTTTGCTCCTAGGGCACGGTTTTGAAGGTCCAACCTGCGTAACCCAGCACCCCCAGCCATCTTGTCTGTGCATACAGTTTCCCAACTTATGAACGGGATTCGCCTTCCTTCCTTGGCCCCTTCCCAAAGAAACTTCTTCATAAAGCCTTCAAGGTCCTTGGATGCTTTACGCGTCAGTTTGAAACATGACATAACGAAAATAGGAACAGCCGAGAGCACGGATCTTAACATTTGTATTCTGCCTGCCAGGGAAAGCCACTTGTTTTTCCAGGCCTCAGAATTATTCCTACAACCCCCAATCACCTCGCGCCAATGATCGTCAAAAACCTATGTTTAATAAAACTAAAAAAAATACATAATAGAACCAAAAAATATTAAAATTATAGTCATTGGATAGCTCGTTCTGAGGACTACTTGATTCTAGTTGGGTTTGTGAAGTCTCCTCCATTTCATCCTCAACTTTGAGCTCACGAAGGCAATTTTTATGAAATATTTGGTGAGGAGAGGGAGAAAAGGGGGCTTCCTCAAACGCCGAGCAGAAGAGCCCCTCTTGGCGTTTCAGCGAAGGGTTTGCTCAAAGAGGTTCAAAATAAACCCTTTTCCAGTACTCCTTTGTTTCCATTTTAAACTTAATGAAAGGTCGGTCCAGATGTTTAATAGGAGTTCACTCGAAGGGGTTTGGCGAACCCATTGAAATCCATTCAGACACCAGTTCATTTGAACCCTAAAAACCAAAAAAAAAAATCATGGGAGCATTTTTGCAATTTTCCTTCCTCAATAGAATTGTAAACTAATATTGTGGGATCACCCCTTAGTTATTGCCTTGGGTTTTCTTTGGGATTTGGCTTGGAGGTATCAAACCTGGAAATTTGAACTGCCCCAATGTGTTTAGAGGGGTTGTAATAGTTTTTCAAACTTTACCTTTCACACTGATGACTTTTTTCATTTGAATTTGATGAAATGAAAAGGGTTTATTGAGAAAATTGTCAGCATTCTACCAAATATAAGATATGCTTTATTTTGAGTTTAATAGATAATTATTATTGATTTTCTACATGCACAGTGTGTATTGTCATGATCAATATGCTGATTGAAATATATGTATAAATTTTAAACAGTTATAAATTTTTTGAATCCAAAAGATGTATCAAACTCTATGCTTCACAAACTACAATTTAAAAATATGATTTTCATAAATTTTTTACCAAGTTAGGGTGGTCAAACATTTATGGTTTTTAATATTTTTTAAATTCTTACTATAAAATTCATAACTAATTATTTACTTGCAATAAAATACAAAAAAATATGTGTCACTACTAAGCATTTATCCTCTACTTACATTGAAAGATTCAAAAAAAAATTTATTTTTTCTCATATATAGGGTGGCTAGACAATCACCTGCTTTTCTTTCCAAAATTTAAAGTACTACTACATTGAAATTTTAAATTTTCACTAAATCAAGTTTACTTTTTTCCAAAAAAAGGTATAGCAGCCTACAAACTACATTTAATTTACTAAAAATTATATTCCTAGATATTTTTCAAATTATGTTAATAAACTATACAAAATTCTTATGTGAAGTTGTTTAAGTTTATTTTTTTGTATTTTCATTTCCACTGAGAGGCCTTGTTTGGCATATCATGATCTTGCATTCACCCTACTACCTTATGAAGAAATTGATTGTAGTTGTATAACACTAACCAAAAAATAATAATTGAACCTGGTATTATGTGCTTGTGCTTATAGATTTTATTTTTTCTAAATCTCCTCTTTTGTTAGACTTGAATGAAAGCATCTTCTTGCTTTTTGAGTTCTTTAGTCTCCTTATATTGATCAATCTTTGAACTATCAAAGGAATTATTATATGAGTCCTTTGAAAATGTCTTTATGGGTTTCTGAGTAGTCTTTGTGCTCTTTCATCAAACCCAATACCAATTTTGATGTGGGGTGACCAATAACTATTGATGATCTCATCCATAATCTTTGTGCTTCTTTTAAATATATTATTTTTATTCCTCTAAGAATTTTCTTTGTCTAGACCCTTTATCACTTGGTTACCACTTCTACTTCAAGCCTTTCACAATCTATTTCATTTTCCTTTAATTTTTTTGTCAAGAAATCTTCTATCCCCTTTGCTTCTTCTATATGAAATTTTAGATCCATAATCACCTTTTCTAATTCCTTTAACTTCATCTTTTGCTTTTTATTTTTCTTCCTTGATTTGATTAGTTCATATAGGGTTGTTATAAGTTATCCTTCTAAATCAACTTCCACATTTTCTTCACCATCTCTAGAATTTACTTTTTATGTATCACCAACTAAAGTCTCCATTGCCATGAATAGAACATATTCTCTTTCAATTTCCCTTTTAGAGGTGAAATAATCGCATTCATTAGATAAATAGCTATCTTCCTTAGATTAGAGGTTTTTCTTATTCTTGGAGTTCTTGTAGCTCTTTTGCTAGGGCTTATACTATTTTTGGTCATCACTAATTCCTTTATTTATCTTTCGATACCTTAAAGGGTGCTTCTTTCCTTGAAGATTTTTTATTCACAATTGTCATCTCATATGCAATCAATATCCCATGTCGTTCATCCATTGTTAGAGTATTCAAAATCTTTAGCTTTTTCAACAACATAAAGTTTTAAATAAAATATTGGGGGAAGAGATTTGAGTAACTTTTTTACAATCACTAGCTCTTTTACTTCTTCACCAAGTCATCTAATGGTATTGACAACATCATCCACCTGAAGAAGATATACAATAATATTCTCTTTTTCCTTCATCTTCATACTTTCAAGCTACCCTCAATAGGTCTGAAGTTTTTCATGCTTGAATTTTTCATCACCTTCATAAATATTATGAATCTTATCCCAAATCTCCTTAGTAGTCTTGCAATGCATTATCTTGACAAACTCAAATTTATATACACCACATAAAATAATATTTTTTCTCTTGTATTTTTCTTAGAAGATTTCTTTTTGACGTGATCTATTGGAGGACTTTTAGGAATTTCATAACCATCTATAATAGATTTCCAAACATCACACATTAAATCCATCAAGTAGGACTGCATCCTTACACTCTAGAAGGCATAATTTGATCCATCAAATAGTGGCACCATGTTTGAGGGAAGGTCTTATTTTCCTACCATGTGTCTCATCCTAAATCTACCTAGAGTTGTTAGGCTTCACTAAGTAACATAGCTCTGATACCAATTTAGACACACAAATACTGAGATGGGGAACAATCAATATTTGATACTTTTTACTTTAAACCATCGTATTTATAATATAGTGAAAAATAGAAATGCATACATAATGAACACATCCACAAAAGACAACACCAGAATTGTGTGATAATCCTGATGGGAAAAACCATGATGAGAATAGCTACTTGGAACTACTGTCCAAATATAACCTCACAAAAATAATATAGAACTTGCAATAATTTTGCAAGAAATGGCCCACAATAATTACAAATTTAAAAGGTGACAACAATCCCCCTAAATTTGATATGCAAACACCAACGTATAGGAGACACCAATGCCCTTAGACCAAGCCTCAAAAGAACCACTAAGCACCAAGTCAGATCAAGAGGCTCCAACTTCACATATGAATAATTCAAACAATTAGCGAATATAATATAACATTATCCACTTCTCGACTCTTCTGATCTGCAACTGATGATGAAGCAAAAAACTCGTGCAAACTTAGAATTAGTCAACTGAAACTATCTAGACAAGATATTGTGTTTTAGCATAGTGCATATTCACACACTTCCTCACACTCCAGATTAGATGAATGATTCCCTATATATATATATATATATATATATATATATATTCCATTACATTATTAACATCCTTATGTTGGCCTAGAACTGAATTACATTATCTCAACACGCCATGTTAACCGAGGATAAATCCTTAACTCAAAACTTCATGAAATGTGTTATCACAAGATTAAGGTAATGTGACAAGATTCCTACCATGGGATTAATTGGTCCTATTTTACCTTCACACAATTCTTCCAGCTAGTGCATGCTTCCTTTCCCTAGTGTATCCACTTACACATAATTCACAACTATTCAAGAATTATAGTCTTCTTTTTGACATTTCCAGTTGCTTCATCTAAACCCCAAATCTTATGAATCTTGAAACTAACATACATTATGAGTCACTTTACTTATCTTTTAAAGTGCAAGCAATGATTGTGAACAATAATAGAATTCCATATCAAAATTGAGGACACTTCATTTCATAGTTAACCAGGAAACACATACTTTATTCTATCACTTCTATCTAAGTACTCTATAACTCAAATCCTTTACAACTTGAAACTAAGCTACTTCGTGTGTATCCTTACATTAATTTTAAATCGTAAGCCATAATAATTAATAGTAGTAGAATGTGGTACCAAAAGTAATCAAAATGTAACATAGTGCGTATAATACATCTAAGCAATAGACTTCAAAATTTTGCCACAAACACTTGTAGACTTGTGTAAATGTAGTAGACATATAGGAACAATCAATCAATATATGACAAAACTTTCCATGTTGCCTTTTAAAAAAATGATAACATTAACATATGCAAAAATTGCAACTAGCATGAACCAATTAAGAAATATATTTGACATCAATGAGAACATTATGTTCAACAAGGTCCTTTATATAAGTGGCAGTCTTTGTCTATTTATAATTATCTTTTACATCTACAAAATTATAATTCTCACGAGGACCTCCAACAATAGCACCAACCAAAACTTTAAGATCACTATTCTTCCAACTAAATAAAATTGCATAAACCCATACTACACCCTTAGAGTTTCATATACTCGTTTATGGCTTAATCCAATCCTTGCAAAATCCTTTTCAAGCCTGAGAGATATAGCAATTAATTGCTTGGGTGAGTAAAACGTACTGAATATGCAAGCTGTCCTAGAAAGAAGTAGTAGTGAAATCGTACACCTATTTAGATGAAAGAGGATATAGTAATCTGCCAAGTGGATTTGTGATCCTTTTTTCTTCTTTGTCGAAGGAAGCTCATGCTCTGAGTCTGGGTATTTCTCATGAATTACCATTCATCAAAAAAATGCTTGCAATCAGCGAAGTCCTACATAAAGAGTAAGTGACTGTGAAGTACACCCAGGAGCTTTCAAAATTATCTTTTTTACCTCTAAAGTTTATGATCTAATGATTTTTTTTTTCTTTCAAAATCAGGATTGATATGGATGTCTTATATAGCCTACCTACATCTCTTTTGTTTTCATTGGAGGGATTTCATGAGGTTATAATTCTTGGTAGTGAAACAGTCTCTCTATAGTGGATTCTCATTTATATTGTGCCTGCAAGTGAATAGAAGATGCTTAATCATAACATGCCCCACTATTTCAGTTCTCCATTAGCTACCTCTTCCATATGTGTTGCCTATGACATGTGTCATAGTGGTAAGGATGCATGTGTAATGACTTCTCCCTCTCATGCAACTTCAAAACTCTATTTTCACTCTCATTTTCACAAGGAAGCTCTCTTGAACAACTTCTTCATATTTTTCTTGTTCTCTCTTTCTCTCTCACTCTCGTAGCAAAGCTCTACTGGAATACTCTCTCAAGCAATAGTCAAGTCTTCTTGTGCACGCAAATCTATCACATCCATAAATCTAAGAGAGGAGCCACTGGATATTGGTAATTCTCTCTTGTTATCTTATCTTTTCTATTTGATCTCATCTTTTGCATTCATTATAGGGGTTCTCCTCCTTAAAGGGTTTGTTTCTATAACATGTCTTTTACATTCGTAATAAGGTTTCTCCTCCTTTGCAAGGTTTATTTTTATCACAGGTATTTTTCATTTTTCATTTCATAGAGGCACCTCCTTCTACTCAAATATCTTATAAGAAAACTTCTTCATTAAAACCTTGTTCTTTGCAAGTCAAAGAGTCAGTAAATGTAGTCATAGTCTCTACTATCTCTCAAAGGCCTACGAGACTGGTCATTTATGTGACTCCAGCTAGTCCATCTCCTAAAATAATTCATTCTATTCATGCCTGGTTCCTGTCGAAAGTGATGTGTCGGACCATTACACAAGATTCATGAAATATAAGCATCTCTCTTATAGAGAAGTAGCCAATAAATATAATACTAGAAGAAATAAACAAAATGTTAATCAACCTAGTCCTTTACCATGTTCTCAACCAAGCCTTCCTCAAGAACCTAGACCTGTAGCTAAACCATCTAGTGAGTATGATCTTGTTGAGAAAATTCATGTGACTCTTTCCAAGTTCCTACTTTAGGATTTTCTTCAGAATGCTTTGGTTTATGAGAGTATGATTCAGGAAGCCTTGCAAAATATCATGAAAAGTTTGGTTTCAAGAATGTGCTCAAAAGTGATAGCCAATATCAAATCTTTAAACCACATGAAGAACTCAAAAGAGGCATAACACAAAAGAACCATAACACAATATTTTCATGAGTGGAAAAATCCTCATAAGGATAAAAAACCACTTGGAAAAATGTCTCACTAGCTTAGCAAAATTTCCTTGACTATAGAGCCTTAATGGCTACTTTTTATGCCTCACTAGAAACATAAGCCTCACTGGCTACAAAATGTCTCACTAGCAACATAAGCCTCACTTGAAAAAGATCAAACTTGTCTCACAGACATGATCTTTTACAATATTTTCTAAATCATGAATAAAAAAATTATAGAGGGTTTCTTTCTCATTGCATAACATTACAACTTTCCATCTTAACACATTCAATGTCCTAAAGATTCATTAAATTGGAATCTTCAAAACACAAAATGTATCAGATTATACACTACATTGTTTTGCATACAATTTTATAAAACAACATTTCAAAATTCTTCTCATAAATTCAACATGATATCTCTCTGAAAGCACCGAAACAATAATAGTAACATATCACTATTTTTATAATAATCAAAAGTTCACATAATGCTACCATTTTTCATTGACTGAAACTATCAAATATATCATGTTCAAACTATTTTCATAACTGCACCTGAAGCCATCAAGATGCTTTTTCCTTCAAAAAACTAAACTACCTTTGATATATGGTTGACACATAGTACAAGCTATATGTAAACATTAAATAAAAGACATATATAAATGTGACATAAAACCCATACTCCCAAGTCGACAAAAAAAGAGAAAGACATGACCTAGATACGAAGACTTTTAACAAACCTGCTAAATGGTTTAAACCCGATGCCCTAGCAGTGGGTAACTCAACCACCAAACAAGTATACATGGTGTGCCCTAGCATTAAGATATAAAGACTCAAAAACCAATAAACCCTTTACATTACACTAAGTGTATGCCCTTGAAGAAAGAACCCAAGGTCAAAACCAAAAATGACATTAATCAGAAATTGATATCCAAGTCGACATGATACAACTTTGTGCATAAGATAACAAAATCAAAGTATAACAAATGTAACCCGAGTACAAGCATGAGAAACAGCTATAGCAACAATTTATAAAAACAACATGAATGAGACAAATACCAAATTTCCAGTTCGACCAATAACCAAAGAGAGAAAGGAATCAAGTTACCAAAAAACTCTTCATTGAAAGCTTTAACTTCCTGAATAACCTCCAAACCATTTTCCTGTATAACAAACCATTGTTTTCCTCAATGTCTTCCTTCCTTCACCAAGCTTCTATACCACCATGTTCACCAAGCTCTTCAATCCCTAAATTGGTTGCTTAAAACCATGTTTCATTATTTACCAAATGATAACTTTTAGGACACAATTATTGTGTCGATATACTCCACAAACAAACATTCACTTAGAGCCATTCATTATGTCAATGTTGCCACTCATCAATTGTTTCCCTTTGTAATTCAAAAATAATTATCAATGTGTCAGTCTTAGCTATTATTTCCATGAACACTTTAAACCTCATAATGACCAAAGATATATGACAATGATTAAAATCATGACCAACAACCACATGAATATAATAAACACCACCACGCCTTGTATCAATATAATGATACAAATGTGCTAAGTAAAGGCCAAGGCGCATAGTCTTAAAATGTAGCAAATGTCTAACTACGACCCATATAATAGTGTGTCTCAAGTCCCTATATAAATGTTTCCTTAATACCAAAACCAACATAGATGTTAGTCACCAAGCGCCAAAACAATAATGCAAAGATGTATCAATGTGTATCACCTAAACATTTTCCAAGTTGAACACTCAACCTGACATCAATGTCAAAACCAATGTCAAAGGGGCAACAAACTCCTCCTTTGGCATTGATGTCAAACCTTGCCACAAACCTGAAAAGATATCACCTATAGAAGGACTAAATCATTTCCATGTCAACAAACTAACAAACTGTTTATGTCAATAACATCATATATGCAATGACTAAATGAGCACAAAATGTATCATAAACAACAAAATCTGAATGCCCGACAACAAAATTTGAATGTAACATAACTAAACCCAACATCTAAATGTAACATAACTGAACCTGTATGCATTTCTCCCCCTTTTGACAACAATTCCAAAGGTCAAAGGGGTGTGAAACAAAAAATATCTGCCAAAAGAACTACAAACTTGGCTTCAAATTAGCATCTACAATATTATACTTTTGAACCTGAACATCATCATGAAATGCCATCAAGTACCAAATTCAAATGTAAAATGAGAGAGAAACCCATATCAAACCATTGTCATTAATCAAAAATAAGGTCACTGTCATCCAACAAAGTACAAGCAGGGTCACACCAGTATGTGTTTGTGAAACCATCATGGAACAACTTTTTTTCAACTATCATGCACACTTAAGAAGAAAGCAACATCATTTAAGGCACCTGAAACAATTGACACAATCCGATATGGAATATTGAGCTCCTTGTAGAAGCATTCAAAAAAATTTAGCATCTCCTATTGCATGTCTCAAGAGTCATTTCCATTTGGGCTAGTTATGTAAAATTGTTCTATGTTTTCAAACTGGTGCACTCTAAAAATTCCCAGTGTATATTTTCCATGAGAACCTACTTCTTTCTTAAAACAAAAAGAATATCCTACATACCTTATGGGTAGTGTTGTAGGGTGAAGCTAGTCAGCACAATGGTTTCTCAAATGTTGCAATGAGATATTCATCATCACATTCGCCAATTACCTTGTACATCTCTTCATCAAATTTTGTTAGTTGAGCACATTCTACCATAATTTCCTTCCTCATAAAGAAAGGTGCCTGAAACAATGAATATATGCGCTTCCTCAAAAATGAAAGGCCAAAATTTATCAATGCTTGATTAAGAAGTACATCATCACCTTTTAAATAGTATCCTCTCCCTTCTACTATATCAACACCTTTCTTTAAGTCTACAATACCAAGAAGCTTAACAAGATCAACATGATTTCTCAATTTAGGCTCATCCCTATATTCTCCCCAAGTGTGAATGACAGCATTATTTTCCTCATCATCACTGATAGGTATAGAATCATGTACAAGTTTCCCAATGAATCCCAAAAGAGAAGATCTAGGGTAGTTTTTGCTTCCTGGGCCTCTATTTCCTTCTTATCTGATAATATTTTTTTCTGTTCTCTTATGTTTGTTTTATGACTTGAGGTGCATCCTTCAATTTTCAATTTTGCAAAGCCCATCATTGAGTGCATTATAAGAAAACAACATTATGCATCACGCATATCACTATAATCACTTTGTGATGAGATCCTTGCAAGTAGTACAATTTTCATGAAGTTGTTCAACCTTTATTGTTCAAACTTAGTCAACACTATCTTCATCTAAGATGGAAAATGATCATTTAAAGCAATTGAAGATGTTATAAAAGCAACATAAAAACCATTTAAGGTATGAATATCATACGAAATTCATGAACCAATGCATCCATGCTCCTTGAAGTAGTAACAAGTACCAATACCATGTACCTTTTCACATGAAAATAAGTCATTGTCCAAAAAAATCTTGAAAGGTCCACTATTCAAAGTAAGCACTAGCATTGCCAATATTTCCATCACGATCAGGAAAAAATCACATCATTGATAATTGTCAATATGATTCAACCAAAGCAAGTTTCAAAAAATCTTCAAATTGTCCCTTTCTAGAATATAAATGAAGAGTACCAAGTGACTATCAAAGATAATGCTCCATCCACTGTCAACAAGAACAAAACCATGTACTATTCTATCATCAATATTCAAAGCACTGTTAACAAGAGTCATCAACAACAAGTCTACTTTAGCAAACACCAATAACATTGTCTCTTGAATTTTGAAAGATCATAAGCTCATCTCACAGGACTATTGTCAAACCAACATAGTGTTGTAATCACTAATCATCAAACAAATAACTCCACACTCCACAATGATACTAGAAAGAACACAACATGAAGCACATGTAACCTCCTAAACCAAGCAATAAATGAAGATCATGACAACTTTTTACCTTAACACCATGACTTACATCTAGAGATGAGAATCATGATGAACATTTCATGAAGAAACTAAATGCAACTCCTGATGATCATATAACCAAAGAACTTCAGCTGAAACAATTCAAACTTCCAACAGAAGATAATAACCTGACAAGATGAATATTGAAGACAATCTGAGATTCAAGTAGCCTCCGGAAGATGATAGTCTAATGAATTAAGTTGTGAATGTCACTAAGAGAAAACCATGGAAGATAGAACAGGGTGATCCCACAATATTGGTTTACAATTTTTGGCCAAACTAGACACTGAAATATTTTTTTCTAACTAAATCTTAGGTTTGAGCACCTATAAGCGGCCTAAGCGAGTGAGGAATTTGAGATGATGCAAATTAGCGTTTTAAGAATTTTATCGTAGATTCTAAATATTTTTTTCCAATTTTTGGAATCAAATTGCCTTTTTTCCCATCTCCTTCAAAACTAGTTTTTTCATAAAACAACATTTTAAAGGGTGAAACTCACTATATAGCGTATAACTTTTTTTCCAGGAAGGACGGAATTCTAATTCTTCAATTTAGATTTGCATTAACTCTGATATCTAAGGTAAACAGTTAGTTAAAAATTATGGCTAATGCATTTTAATGGCACCAATCAGAGTTTCAATTATTCTAAAATTACAATGACAACTCGAATTAGATAAGCCCAGGTATAGCGTAACATTTCTTGTATGTATCAAAGGAATTCTTTTGTTGGATCCAAAGGACTTGATATCTAGTGCACTCACTTGGCCGCAAAAAGAAATGATAATCTATTTTTTCCACATGTCACCCGAACATAGGCTTTATTGTTTAGATGAAAACTGTTGTCAAACTAAAAAAGCTCTCGATACATAATAGAGCTAAAAGCATGTGCGAATTATGGTGGATTGGATGTCATTCTGGGGACTACCCTATAATTCTAGTTGGTCTTGTGAAGTCTCCTCTGCTTTCATATTTAAAGCTTCAAAGGGAAAAAAATTCAAGAACTGGGTTAAGAAGCGAGAAAGTTGGGAAAGGGGTTTACAGGCAAAGCCGGGGTTCATTCGAACCCCCTTTCAAAGGGGTTCCATTGTGTTTTTTGGTGGGATGGTGGAAACTTGCATTGAATGGGTTCGCTCGAACCTAGGTTCTAGCGAACCCTCTTTTGGTTCGTTCAAATCTACTAGTTCGCTCGAACCCCAAAAATGAATTTTTTTGGCATAGGGTCATTTTTTTTTCAGCTTTCTTTCCTCCTCCAATTGTAAAACCCTTTTTGTGGGTTCACCCAACAACTAAGCTGGCTTCAACCTTCTTGGTTGATGTCTATAAGGTTTGAAAGATAAAACTATAAACACTCCCCCTAACCTCATACTCATTGTTATGCACTCATGAATGTTTCTTGTGTGGTATGTACAAGATTAGTTTTCCCTTCTTCTTGACTTTGTTTTCTTCTCCAAACTTGTATAGGATTTTTCTTTTCTTTACGCAAGGTTTCTACTCTAGATGTCTCTAATTTATTCCTACAAAATTGTGCCTTATGCCTAAAATTATGACACTTGAACAAGTGATATTATTCCCAACAAGAGAGTTAATAGTAACATGTCTTCTTGAAAAACCAAGAACATCATTTCTTGTATAAGTTTTACAATCTCTAGCTCTATGACCATAAATATGACAGGAATACCAATAACAATGAAACTAAGAATAGTTGTACCTTATTGAATAGTATTTCTTGAAAGGTGGAGGCCTTGAGGTCCTATTTGTTCTTATTCTTCCAACATCAGCAACTTTATCTTTTGTCTTATCTTTTGGAGCATCAGCGTGATGACCCAAATCTATCTTCTTCCTTGGTGTATTTTTGACTTTAGAATTATGAACCCTTCTTCATATCCTAGGCCTGTAGTGTCCTTATGACATTTTTGTTTGCTTAACATGTCATTTAAACATTTAGTACTCTTTTCAAATTGCAAATTCTTGTGCAACTTGGAAGATGCCTTTTCCAATTCATTTCTTAAAGAGACTATTTCTGACTCTAGTTTTAGGCATTCATTAGTTTTGGCTTCAAGATTAGATTTTGTAAAATAAACTACCCTTTTTGCTTCTTTTAAATTTTTCTTTAAGCTGATAATAATTTTGTAAGACTCTTCAAGATCTAAAGAAACTTTTGCAAGATTTGAAAGTACCTTGTTCTTGGGGTCTTTTTTGTGTAGAATTTGGTCTTCTAAAATTTGGTTCTCCTTTCTAAGTTACTTGATCTCATTAAGGGCATAAATAAGTTCACCTTCAAAATTAATTTCACATTCATCTTCAACATACTCTTGTTCAAAATTACTCACTAAGTGATCTCCTTCTTTGTTTACACTCTTCACTACAAAATCATCATTTGTACTAGATTTAAGTGGTGTTTGTTGTTCAGCATTCTGCTAGGTATTTATTTTTTCTCTATTTCTTTTAATTTTTTCCATAACAAGTAATCCACTATTAGGAACCCCTTAAGTTGGTTAGTATTATGCAAGGGTATGGCTTTGATACCGCTTATTGGAGTACGAGAAACACTAAAAGGGGGGGTGAATCTGTTGCAAATATGAGCTAGTTTGGTGGTGTTGTCATTGATGTCAACATAGTTCAGTATGTTGAAGATTGTACATGTATGGTTGTGAAAATTTTGAGATGTTGTGAGTGCATGGGCATATATTTATGGTGTTTTAGATGTTTTGTGGTAATAAGTTTCCAAGTTCTTTTGAGAAGAGAATTCAAAACAAGGGATGTATGCAGATTGTGCTCCGGTATGTACTCTTCATTTCTCCTATGTTGATCCCATGCCTATGAAGTTCTGAAGCTTTCATTATGGTGATCTAATGATGATATATTCTAATTTTTTTTTTCTGTTGAGATGGTACATAAAATTTGTGTCCACCGATATGTGTGTTCTATTGGAAGAGTTAGTGTTTTGTAGATTCAGAGAAATATTTTTTCTCCACAGTTCTCTGTTGTTTCATTTTAGATCTTGTGGATCTAGGATATGTCTTGTGAAGGTATTTTCTATGCTCTACTGAAGAAGGTTGAAGTTTGGTGATCCAAAAGTCATGTTTCTATATTCCAGTATAGGTTTGCATAGTTTGGATGATCTAGTGAAAGGTATTCAGTGATTGAAGTTTATTATTTTGCTGCGGACGTATCTGAAGAAATCTAAGATGAAGTTTCATGAATAATGAAGTGTGTTGAGGTTTCCACATATCATCTTCATTCTCGGAAGTGTGTGCATCATTGTTAACTTATGTTTTCATTAGGTTTGGCCAACCTAGTGTTTACACTTCATTCGAGGAATAAAATTTAATTAAGGGTGTAGAAGATTCAAGAATATTAGTTGTGTTCTTGGTTAAATGTTTTATTGGCCCACTCTTATTCCTTTCCACCATGGGAATTTAGAGTTTCCAACCTAATTTGAATTTATGAAATGATGTATCATGGAAAACCTTGGAGAAATTTTCTAAGGTTGAGAATAGTATAAAAGCAAGTCGAGTTGTGAAGAATTGTATGAAATTTTGATGTAAAGTGACGAAAGAATGCCACAAATCATAAGAGAAAAAGTGTGTGTGAGCTAGTTGTGATACTAGTATTTTAGTGTGTTGAAGGTAGTAAGTTGAAGGTTTTTGCGATCCTATGAATGTGATTTAATTGTAGTGGTGGGTCTTTTGTTCTCTTTTGTATCTGTAGGTAGTGAGCCTCCCTGTTGGACAGTGAGTCCTTTGTAGGTAGTGAGCCTTTGTATTTGGAAAGTGAGTCCTCTTTTGGGTAGTGAGCCTTTGTATTTAGTTTATAATCATTTATATTATGAGTTAACCCTCACCGTGGTTTTTCCCTCATTGGTTTTTCCACATAAAAATCTAGTGTTCATTGTGTTGATTTACTTCCTATTATTTATGTTTCATGCTATAACTTAATAACAGAATAGTGTGGTTGAAGATTTGATAAGTGATAAAGTTTTAAGTTTGAATTTGAGTGACAACTGATTCACCCCCCCTCTTAGTTTTCCTATGCTTGTTTAACAATTGGTATCAAAGCTTTGGTTCCTTGTTGTAGAGCTTAACCGCTTAAGGAAGATCTGATGAAACAAGGCTGGCGATCCCTATGTTTGATGGAATTGACTACAAATATTGGAAGGGAAAAATGAGAGGATATATTATCTCTCTTGGTTTCAAGACCTAGAAGGTTGTTGAGAATAAGTATACAGTTCCGTCTGGTGGTGTTAATTTTGCAGATGAGATCTTTTCTTATGAAGAAAATGAGAAGGTGAAGTATGCAATTTGCAGTGGTTTATCTAACAATAAGAGAATTAAGGTTAATTCTTTGGATACTACATATGATGTCTAGAAAAAGTTTGAAGACATGTATGAAGGAAATGAAAAGGTGAAATTGACAAAGAGATTGGCGGAAAAGCATTGTGAACCTGAAGATGGAAGATGGTGAAGAATTTACAAGTTTCTTTCATAGGGTTGAACATGTTGCAAATGAAGTTAGAAATAAATGAGGAA
>VDFB02043190.1:0-45992 GCA_007258455.2 Sequoia sempervirens
TCTGACCTAGTTCCTTCTGAGTATGTGAACATGGTTGAGAATGCGAGTGCAATGCCTGATATAACTTTCACCTTGCATGATGAGCCACTAAATAAGGAGCCTTCCTGGCTATACATTCCCACTCGGATTAATGGGAACATCACAACTAGCATCTTGGTTGATCTGACAAGTCCGGTAAATGTGATAATGGAGGGAACCCTGTTCATAAACAATTTACATAAGGATAGATACGAAGAGTCGCAAACCACTCTTTGTACCCATGATGGACTCTCTATTGCTCCTATGGGCGCTATTTCTTTATCAGTCTTGGTAGGACCCAAGGCTGTTGATGCGTCATTTGTTGTGATCCTAGAGTCTAATCCATTCAGAGTTAGGTTGGGCATCCTGTGGCTAGCCTCTATGAACGGCGTTGCCTCTGTAATCCATAAATGCTTAAAGTTCCCCCACGAAGGCACTGTGCACTTGGTGCATGACATTGGCTATAAACCGCTAGTGTCACGTCGGGGCTTCTCTTTGGATCACTTTTGGTTTGCCCCGGTCGGACCTCTCCCTCCAAGGGGAGATTTGTTATATAAGGCTTATATTAAATATAAGACTGGGGGCTCAACGCCGAAGGTTCGTTATCTTGTCTCTCCCTATGTTGTTTCCATAAAGGCTTCTATGATAGCGCAGCAGCAATCTGTTTCTTCGGCCCCGTCAAAAGGGAAGGGGAAGCTTGCTCGTGCTCTAGACCATGAAGAACCTCGTCAAAATATGTGGCATGAGGCCATGAAGAACCTCATCAAAATATGTTGCCAAGAATAGATGGTAGTGAGCATAAGGTGTGCATCATAAGGTAGGACTTGGTGGGATTAATGGAACATTAGCTTGGAGTGTAGGCTGAGTGATAGTAGATCACGGGCTGCAACTAAAATCATCATGTACTGTGATTGGTTATTGTACCCTGCATCTTTTGTCAATCTTGATATATTACATTGTATGAGTAGAGCCTGATGAAGTGCAGGACCCTTGCCATCTTCATGAACTCTTGGTGTGTATGTTATTGCCCAAACCTCTATCTCAAACCTGGCTTTATTCTGCCCTTTCAATACCACAGCTAACTGTCATATCCAAGGCTTCTTAGTAAGCAACATCTGCTACAGGTCTGTCATCCTATCTCACTCATGAATGTTCTACCTTTTAGTACTTACATGATCCCCCTTGCAAAATAGTCACATAATGTGGTGACAGTCATTTGTAAATTTCTCCATTCTTTACTATACTTAATGACACTGTCAACTGTGAGGACTGTCACACATAGCATCTCTGCCCATTTATTGTGACTTTGACAACTTCATATCTCTGTCATATTATTGGCATTGTCAAAACAAAAGGCCCTGCCTTGTCATGACTGTCATGTATGACGGTGTTCTATTTTGTAACTGCCTTTGTCTTGTCCTTTGCACTAATGTCTGAAAAGACCTCGCTGTCCCTTTATGAACTCTGCCTTTGTTTCTAATATACTAAGCTTGTGACTGCCATTGCTCCCTTTCAATATGCTCTGTCACCTTGAAACACTTGCCTTTTATGCCAATCAAGATCTCATCAACCTCATGCATAGGTTTTCTCATTAACCTATATGACACCTTTTCAATGTAAAACCTTCATAAACACCAACACGACAGATTTTCATGCAGCACCATTGAAGGACATAATGTATTCTTCTTAGCATCTAAAGTCATCTATGCAGAGATCTTATCTCATACACAATAGTCACATGACTGTGACATGTTTTTATAGACTATCTTTCAACTCTAAAATTACCACTGGATTGCCTTATGGACTTGAAGATGAGACAATAGACCATGTCATATTATGTGCAAAACCATGTTGATTGGCTTTTGTCCATTGAAACTAGCATCTAGTTGCACGAAAAAAGATCTTTTACTTAAGGAAACTTCTACAAAATGATATATTTTTATTGTTGTTGTACTCTGAGTAGTTTTTTCTCCTCCAATGCCTTCACTTGATCTGATATATACACAACTTGTCCACCTATAAGCTATCTCTTTTAGCTTAACTGCCGTTGTATTCATGACTGTCTGTAGTGAGCTGTGATCTAAAGATTCTAAACCCTTTGTCACTGTCGTCTGTAACTTTGACTCTAATCACCGATTATTGATATGAAAAGAAAACCTTTTCATTGTAGCTTCTTTCAATCACCTCTATGAACCTTTACTTTTTATTCATTGTGATTGTTAAATCACTAAGCATCTACAATGGATACTGGTAGAGATATTTTCATGCTCCAAAACAGTCAACAAGGACTTTCATACTCATCAATCTCATAGCAATCTTTGCCCATACTCACAGTTTTGAGACACTCTTATGATTAACGAGCCCTATTCATTGTTTCCTATCTTTCATAGACATTGCTTATTAATCATGGCTGTCACCTGATACTAGCAAGTGTTAGAAGATTTCACACATGTTAAGACTGTCCCAAAACTGTCATTTGCAAAAGACTGTAAATACCTTTTGGACTGCCTTTCAAGTAAACTTGTCATCCTTTCAGCTCATTGTTCTCATTCATTATGATAAGCTTTTCATATGCTCAACATCTTCTTAAGTACAAGTTTTACAGTAATCTCTGTTGTACCTGCACCTTCAAAGGGTGCAATCATTGTAATTGACTGTGGACTGCCCCCTAAAGCTCTATCATTATTCAGAAAGGGGCTTTTCTTCTTGGTGCATTATTCACATCAGATTTGTACTTGATTCAAAACCATTGCATCAAACTCCTCCTTCACTGTCATTAAAGTTCCCTCACAAGTTAGCCTATTATCTGTGAAATCAGATGAAGATTTAAAAGAAACAAACAGTTTCACCTCCCAAGCTGCATCTACATTCTTCATTGCTCTTTTCTGTTGTTTGATAACACAGCCATCTTTAGATCCCTGTGCATTTCCATTTATTGTCTCATACTCACTGCCCACTGAAGTATCTTCTCAAACAGCTGTTTGCTTGATGCAGAGGATCATGCATAGGGTCATCAATATGCAATGGATCGATACTCTAGCCATGATCCCTATTCACATACATGCCACGGAAATCATGACATGCAAACTACCGATACTCCTTGTATAAGCTCAGCTAAACTTCAAACCATTGAAGTCATAATACTTCCACAATCCATATAAGTGAATAAAAGACCTAACATTCGAACTGTCAAAAAATTATGGGATTCACTGCAACGACATTCCATCCTTTTCACCATTTTACTTCAAAACAGCAACAACAGATATTCCAGGCCCAGTCTAAAAATGAAGTATTAAACTGTAACATTAATGATGTCAATGGGTTTTTGAACTACACATTTTTTTGCTACCACAGAGGCTTCTTGGTTTCATTAGACTTAAAGATTATGAATAAACTCTACAGATCCAAACTTCACCGAAGCTCTTGATTACCTCAACAATGTTAAATGCTTGTCAACACAAAGGAATACCTGGCAGAAAATGAGAGAAAAATGCACAGGTCCAGCAATGTGGGTGAAGAGAATGCATGTCTGGAAACTCTTTCAATGTAAGAGATGTGCCCATATCTCTGAAACTCTGCAACGTGTCACACGGGTTCTCCTCATGCCTCCATGGAAGAAGTCTTCAATGCCAGCGAACAGAATAAAACCCTAACATTTCTCTGTAAGCTTCAACGTGGTTAAAACTTGACTTTTTCCAAAGGATAATAAAAATCTTGGTGCCTAATACTAACATTTAGTCATTGCTAAAATTTTGACAAAGGTTTAACTTTTAGAAAATTTCCCTAAAAAACTTTTGAGGAAAAGGTTATGCAAATGATTTTCAACAGTACTACCATCTATGAAGGACACCATTACATACAGCTAGTGTTTTGAATCTGAAACAAGGTTTGCTCACCTAAAGCTTCTATTTAAGATTATATGCACATTGAAGCTAATATTCTAGAGAAAAATAGAAATGTTGTATTCAATGAATTCATGAAACTAGCAAAGCATTTTTTATTTTTAATGTAACTTCTTTTCTCATTTCTGCTTTCAACAAACCTTCATTTCTCACTAAATATTACCTTTATTTATGTGATGCACAGTGCTTTTTCCATCCTTAAATTATCTTCAGATCATATTGTACAAGCATCTACCAATGACCATAGTGTTATGATGGCTAGTTTCTGTTGACATCATGTGTATTAAGGGTCCAGGTTTCGCTTGTTACTAGTAATTTATTTACTTCTAAGTTTGTATATTATACCAAATTTTGAACTTGTGTAGTAATTAGAAATTCTCAAGAAGACTATTGGGAATATTTTGCAGTTGTTCAATGTATAATTCTCACAAGGCAAGGATATTTTATAATCTAATTTTACTCTTTTTTATATAGCACAGATATGGAAAATAGTATGGCTGAAACATATGCATCTCAGAAGTCCAAGCGACAATCATTCTTTGCCTGCTACTTACTTTGTTCCTTGAGTCCTCGTTATAAGGGTTGCACCTATATTGGGTATGATCTCTTTATATCCTTATTTCACTGGAAGTAATATGCCAAGTTGACCAGAGGCAATTTAAAATAGAGAGTAGAATGCCTTCACAGGAGATTATTCCATTTAAGAAAAAGGAACTTTGGGCAATTGTATAAAGCTGCAAACAATGCTTCATAAAATTTCAGATAATGCAAGATCTTGTTATGATTACTGATCATATGGGTTAAAAAATGTATACTTTGGCAGAGGGAATTTTTCTTTGCCCTAGATTTCAAGTTTATTTAGCAGTAGTCAACATTTGTTTTAATCATGACCTCACTTAATAAGAATGTTTTCAAATCGGTCTACAAGAAAAGTGGGTCCTCATGTAGGTCATAAAACTCATTGAAAATTTCATTTATTGTCTGAGCCCAACTGGATATCTTTGCCTTTAGATACACATGAAAATCAGTTCTATGACAATTGTAATGGTTCAAGCATGATGTGTTGCTTTAAACATCATGCATTTTACATGTTATCTCCTTTCTTGCCCCCTGTATGCTGGATGCTTGTACTAGAATTTTAGGCCTTTGAGTTCAATAGCTTTATCTAGGGACATATTGAAACATAGGTTACTCAAAGTGATGGACAATGGTAATCTAAAATATCTACTGATCAAATCACATGCATTCAAACTCAGACTTTGATGCATTTTCTCCTTGTGGCTGTTTGCAGCTAGAGAACTATTTGATCTTAGTATGGTTTGGTTAACAGTCTTTCTTGACGGCCAAAAGGTTGTTTGTAAGGGTATACTCTGAAGGACACATCACCTCTTATTTGAAATGCTTACAGAGCTTTATTTTGGTTTGTTGAACCTCTCTGTTTCTAATCTTGCCTAGAGTTCTTTTGACTATTTTCAATATCTTGGATGATATGAATTTAGAAAGCCAAGTGTGTGAACTATGACTGGCATTTGTTACTTTGGTATCTGCCATAATATTTATCTTTTGCATTTTCTATCTACATACTAATAGAAGAGCATAATAGAAGTTCTGTTTCTCTTGTGCATCTGCTTATTTATTGTCTCTTCTTTTGTTCTCTCCTTTTTGTTATGTGCTCATGTTAAGAGAAGACCTTGAAAGCGCTGGAGTTTTCCACTATTATTACTTGCCAAGTTGATCCCAACACACTCATTATGGGTGAAATAATTGATGGCTTGATAAAACAGAAAAAAATCCAAACTATTCATTTATGGTTGGATAGATAACAAATATATCTGGAACACAATGGATAAGAGTTGGTATGAATTGCATTTTTACATGTTCTTGCATATTACTTGAGTCCTACTTTGTTTGGAGTAAGCTACATTGTAGTCTACAAACCTAAAAGATAATAGATGATTTGTAAATTGTATGACTACTTTGACAGGACATATCATTCTAGCTATGGACTTTGTGCTCCAGAGACTATCGTTTGAATTTTTGCCCAATCCACTAGCTCACTTGCTTATAAAAGGGAATGGAATGCATATGATTTCACTGAATTAGAAAAGACAAACAAGTTGAAGCCTATCAAACTAAAGTCTCTTGAAATCACGCATACTATTTTATGGCTACAGGTCTGAAACATTTTCTGATGCTGATTATTACAATGAGTTCAATGGTTTTGAAAATGAGCATATCTGTAGTGCCAGTACATCATTAATTGCAGGCAATATGTATAAGTAATAACTTTGTTGAGGGAGTATTGACACCAACTCAGGTCAAGAATTTCTCCTAACAGATTATGCCTGCTACATTTAAGAACGTCATAATCTCCATAGATGTGTGCAAAAAAGAACTACTGCCAAAATTCCCTATTCTTACACATAGGAGCATATTCATAGCAGATTTCTCACTTTAGTTCCTTTGTCTTTTTGCATGTGGGATGATTAGTTTTCTGTTTTTAAACAAAAGGTAACTTTGCTAATATTAAAAGAAAATATAGAACACACGAGAAATTTGTAATGGACCGGCAAAACTGGTAATCTAGACCCACAGAAATCCTAATGGACACACATGGTACTAATAATTAGTTCCGAAGTTGATTATCCTCAAGCATTATGGAAGTGCTCCTCATTTGTTGGGTAACCTTTCATTTTAGTTGAAACTTCTTTCAGTGTTATACCCTCCGAAAAGTGCTTGTTTGAGTATGATTGTGTCATTATTTGTCTCCAAACTTCTGACTTTAAGTCACAGCATCATCAAATAATCATAATGACTATTTACCCTTGCCATGGTGCCTTTAGGTCCTCAAGACCTTTTTCAAAGTAAACAACGATAATTCACAATGGCAATCTGTTGGAAAATGAGCAACTCCTGAACCAAAGATGGACCAGTCACCAAGAGGGCCAGTAGCTTAGTGGTAGAGCACTCCAGCAGAAAACGGGAGGTCCTAGGTTCGAATCCTAGCTAGTCCATGAAAAGTTTAACATGGTATTAGAGCCTAGCTGGCCAAGCTAGGATCTCTAAGCACTTGCACTGTGGCTCAAAAAGGGGTCTTGGAAAATGAGCTACACCTTAAAGATGGACCAGTTACCAAGAGGGCCGGTTGGTCAATGGTAGAGCACCCCAGCAACAAATGGGAGGTCCTAGGTTCAACTCCTAGCTGGTCCATGAAAAGTTTAACACAATCTCATATATGCAATTGGTAGTGAAATTAAACCTAGGTAAAATGGGAGTTAATCATCAACTAGGTAATTTCAAATTTTCAATAACTGCATGAAATGCTTATAACGCTCCACAATACCGACCCATCCAAAGATATTTTATGCCATGCCATAATGATAGATTTGATATGCAATTGCCACATGCATAGAATCAACAGAATGATCATACTACAATTCTTCCCATGGGCTTCCAACCATGATGCTACAACATCATCTTTCAAGATAACAGAACATAAACCTCCCAGACACTTCCACTCAATCTCTACACTGTGTCATAAACACCTTATCTTCATAACCCTGAGATCAGATTATTTTGGCAAGAGTTTAATTCACTAGGTTAAATTGAACCCGAAATTGTAATTGCTGAAGTCAAAAGATTATGGCGATTGCTGGAAAGAATTTATTACTGAGCAACTCTCAATAATGAAGAAATTCTTTAAAAACTCGGCACATGACATACATAGGTTGATTCTCCCTAGGACAGTCATCTTACATTGCAGGAGGAAACTAGATCAAATTGAACCCAAAATTGGAATTGCTGAAGTCAAAAGATTATGGCAATTGCTGGAAAGAATTTGTTACTGAGCAAATTTCAATAATGCAGAAATTCTTTAAAAATGCAGCACATGACATACATAGGTTGATTCTCCCTAGGGCAGTTATCTTATGTTGCAGGAGGAAACTAGTGCACATACCATTCAAGAAACTTCACTTGCAGTCCATACATACTTCAGCAGAAATTAGTTCTCCTTGAAGATGAATATGTTAGAATATAAGGCTTACCTTTTGTAATAAAATCATTGTAGTGACTTAGTGGTGTGTAATAGTGATAGCTATTATTGGTATTAGAATCTTGGACAAGTGTCACATTTATTTATTGTTGGTTACATCTTTCAAATTCTATATAAGGGGATGAACCTAGTGCACATACCATTCAAGAAACTTCACTTGTTATCTTATGTTGCAGGAGGAAACTAGTGCACATACCATTCAAGAAACTTCACTTGCAGTCCATACATACTTCAGCAGAAATTAGTTCTCCTTGAAGATGAATATGTTAGAATATAAGGCTTACCTTTTGTAATAAAATCATTGTAGTGACTTAGTGGTGTGTAATAGTGATAGCTATTATTGGTATTAGAATCTTGGACAAGTGTCACATTTATTTATTGTTGGTTACATCTTTCAAATTCTATATAAGGGGATGAACCTAGTGCACATACCATTCAAGAAACTTCACTTGTTATCTTATGTTGCAGGAGGAAACTAGTGCACATACCATTCAAGAAACTTCACTTGCAGTCCATACATACTTCAGCAGAAATTAGTTCTCCTTGAAGAAGAATATGTTAGAATATAAGGCTTACCTTTTGTAATAAAATCATTGTAGTGACTTAGTGGTGTGTAATAGTGATAGCTATTATTAGTATTAGAATCTTGGACAAGTGTCACATTTATTTATTGTTGGTTACATCTTTCAAATTCTATATAAGGGGATGAACCTCTTTGTAATGGACACTCCAATATTTTATAATAATATATTGTATTATTGTTTGTATACCTTGTTTGTGCTTATAGTTCATTGTTTAATAGAATAATCTTCCTCAAATTTCAATCACAACAAAAATTTCTTATTTCATGTGATTACTAATTGGCATTAATTTCTAAATCATGAAGATAGCTTAACTGATTTTGTTGAAAGTTTTTTACAGCCTCTGCTTGTAGAATCTGTTGTTAACTATGGTTTAATGTTTTCACAATCCCGATGGTCACTTTCAATGGATGGGTATCCCTCTTAGGTCCACATGGACTCCTAGAGGTCTATGTGTGGATTCTCACCTTGATTTGAACTTTTTCATTAAAGTCTAACTGGGTTTTCACAGTTAAGGATTTCAAACAATCAGTGAATACTTGTGAATTAGTTACTGGCTTAACACATGTAATTTTGATTTCAAGATGCAAAATATGGCTCTAACATTAATCTTTTGGAATAATGCACTCTTGCAGGTTTTTTATAGATTATTGAGCATTTAGTCATTGAGTTTTGCAAATTATTGTGTTTTTTTCTGATCTCCTTCCTATCTCATGATCTAATATTTTGATGGCTGTCTACTCTGTGTTGAGTTGATAGATTCACTGTCAATCCTCGACGTCGAATAAGACAGCATAATGGAGAAATAAAGTCAGGGGCACGAAAAACTAAAATGAAGAGGCCATGGGAAATGATTTTATGTATATATGGTTTTCCTTCACAAGTTTCTGCACTACAGGTAATCTTTTTATTGCTTCACTTATAGTTTTCAATTATTTTGTTGTATGTCCCCATCCTTTTTTATTTGATGATATTGTTTTCAGGATATTAGAAACAGGGAAATCAATGATATAGTTAGTAGGCACATAAAATTCAGTGAATATTATTATTCTTATGCTAATATGCTTTCATTTTACTGAAGACATGCCACTATAGAATAATCAACTTGTACATTTTAAATATCAGCTCTCTAACACAATTGTAATAAAGAACAAGGGAAAGTCAAATTTTATATTACACAACTCAATTTAATTCTAGTTTATTTATGCTTCCCATTTACAATTGTAACTCAGTACCTAGTCAAAGGATGGTGTCAAAGAAATTTAATGCTGCAATAGAAAGGAGGAGAACAAATGCCATATGAAGAAAAGAACATTTTTAAAACACTCAATTTAATATAAAATCATTACCAAAAAATGTTACAAAAACATTCGGATACCATATTTACTAGTGTGAGATATATAGAAGGTAGAGGTAAGGAAGAACACACAAAAAACTATAATTGCAACATTTAATTTACAAAAGCACGAAATAGAATGGCTATATATGCATAAAAATATAAAGAGATAAATAATGCTAATTAGAATGCTCTCCACTCACTCCCAAAACACAAAAGGAGAAGCCCATGGTCAACAAACATAAACATTGTCACATGGGAGTATTTTCTACAAACACAACAGTAGTAGTCCATACCATAGCAGCAAAAATCTTTTGGGAAAAAAATGAGAAACCAAAAGTACAAGATTTTTTCAAAAAATCAGAAAAACTTGGATTATCAAAAGATGTAGGAAGATGTAAAAAAAGAGAGAAAAACCTACTATTTTTTAATTAAAAGTCATTTAATAGCATAAAGATATAAAGATAAAATAAAAATGAGAGTAGGGATCTATAGTGGTAGACCCTAGTATGGTTTCAGGACAATGCCCTCAACAAGATTGGGGGGCAATGCCCCTCACGAGGTTCAGGGGCAACACCCTTGGCACAAATTTTCATGGGACATGCTATTTTTCATAATTTTATTGCTTTTAACCAAGCTCCATGACTCCTTCAAACCTTTCAAAAAATTCTCGACTTTCACACTTTTATATGACCTATCAAATTTTATTCCTTTTTTTAAAAATTAATATGATAAAATCATTACAACTTTTGCTTATGACATTAGAAATCATAGTTGAAAAACTCGCCAATTGCAAAAACTCGGCAAGCCCGAAAAACTCGACTTGCCAAAAAACTCGGCAACTTACAAAATTGCGTAAACTTCATTAAAACGCATTTTTATGCAAAATTCAATGATAAGATGCATCCAATGAGTCAATATATGAGTACACAAAAGAAACAAGTTGAGTCTAGTTGTATTTGATTGATCTGAAAGAAAATTAGATACAAAATGGCATCCTCATGTGGAATGCTCAATGTGTTGATACTTGATATTGATAGTCTGAAAGACTGAAACAAAATGAAAATAGCAAATTGTTTTTGTAAAACTGAAAGTAAATAGTGGAGAGTACCTAGAAAATCAAATGAATTCAATGGGAGTTTGAGGGAAATGCCCCCAATGGGGTCGAGGGGTAGCGCCCCTAGTGGGGGTCTGGGGGCAACGCCCCTAGTGGGGTCAAGGGCAACACCCCTTGCGAGGGGGTTTGGGGGCACGGGGCAGCGCCCCTCTCGGGGTCCCAGGGCAGCACCCTGGGCACGCTCCCTGTTTGAATACAGGGCGGGGTCGAGGGGCGGAGCCCCCGCCACCAAGCCCAAATTAAGACCTCCAAAACCACACAAACCTTCATGGTGTACATCATTTTGCATTAACAATAAAACCCAAATTAAGACCATCAAAGCCACAAAAACCTTCATGGAACACATCATTTTAGTGTTTCTTCTCAAGCAAAGCAAATGAAAGAGTGAAAAAAAAGTCGAAATGACCTTTTTCCGGCCGGAGTTTTTTTTTCAAAAACTCGCTGAGTTTTTTCAAAAACACGGTGAGTTTTTGTTGGCGAGTAAATGGCGCAAAAACTCGGTGTGCAAAAAAAATTCTTTTTTTTTTTGCAACTCGCCGAGTTTTTCGTGAGTCTTGCATCTATTTTAGAAATAGATATGATCCTAAATGCCTAACACTTAACCTATAAATGTAACATTTGGAGTCGATGAAACCTTAAAATAAATTTAAATCTCATGATTATGCTTCACATGAATTTAGTCAATGGCAAAGAGCCTAAACTTCATGTAGCTAATAATTAACCTAAAAAATGAATATTGATCAATGCTAGTAGAGGCTACCAAACAAGGTAAAATGGATTTAAACAAACAACAAAAGATTTGTTACTAGTCCTCGTATTGGAATAGGTATTCGTGCGAGGCCTCAATTATGGATATAGTTTCGTATAAATATTTTTAATATATATAATGTTGGTAGTGTTGATGTGTTTTTCGTGACCGCACCAACGCAGAATAAAGTCGCCAACGGCTACCCTATTCTCTCTTGATCAAAGTATCCAGCACGCTAAGATTGCGAGAGAGTTCGTGCGTTCAACTCCAAGGTTCTTTTAGTGCGAATAGGCTCAGTTGGCTCGATGTGGTTTGCTGGTATTTCAAGGGGACTTACGGAATTATTCAACAGCAGAGGAAGAGGTTTTCACAATTCGACAAATTTATCAATGAAGCACGGGTTTCCTATTCTAACTAGAAAGTACTGAATTGAAATGGTGCAGGGTTTAGAAAGCTCTAATCTATTCTAAGGCGTGGACATGGCGATCAATTCTCACAAGCTTCAACTAGGCTCTGCTTTGCCTCGCCTCGGACAACCTCCACAGAACCGATGCAATCTTCAGAGGAGTAACTCAAGGTGTTCAAATCACAACTTAGCATGAAAATACCATCACAACGACGCATATAAACATACAAACCATGATCGAAGTTAAGTACACGATATTCCAGTTGACCACACAAGGCACATTCACCATCAACAAACGCACTAGTGGTATGGATAGACGAAGTTTGCTCAAATTGAAGACCACATTCCACAACTAACATCTACTTGCATGGAATGAAAATTATACTACTTTGAACTATTTTACGCTACCATTTGAATCGGAAGGACGAAGAAACCTTGCTAGCTACTCACAACAAAGGCGAAATTCACCATCAATGAAAACTCTTTTATTGAGAGAGTGTTCACAACAATTTCTTACAAAGTTTTCAAAGGGAAAACTTTCCCTCTTCTTCAAACTACACTATCAATCTATACTAAGTTACTCTAAGCTATCACCTAGCTGTCTCTCTATTCTAATCTCTACTGTCTAACTTCTACTTCTAATGAGATACAAATGAGGGGGACTCCCCCTTTATATAGTTGGCCAAGTCCAACGGACGGCTCAGATTACAATCGGCTGGATGGCCCAAATTGTGCCACCTCAGCCCTAAACAAGATTCACCCTAAAAACCGCCACAAAGAAGAGTGGGGCAATAAATGAGCCATCAATGTCCATCATCCTTCTAGAAGATTCCAATCCAGAGGCGCGTTCACACTGTTCTTGACCTTCTTCCTGACGTCATTCTTCAACTTCTTCTTTGTCACTTGAGTTATACTAAGTCTCAACACTTAGCCATTTTTTTGCAACTTTTCTTCCTTCGAGGTTTTATCATCTTGGACTATTTGCTTCATTTCTTCAAGTCATCACCGCTTGGTCTCGACGTTCCTCCTGCAAAACAAGCAAGGAGAAGAGCATTAGAACACTTCATAATATAAATTCACTTTACTTACCTGATTTTCATGCTTTAACTCCCGAGGGTTCATCGTCTTCACTAGCCAACTTCATCCTCAAATTTTTCATGCCTTAGCCAAATTTCCAACCCATCTTGCATTTTGCCTGGGCATACTTCAATCTGATATTTCATCCAACTCAGGCTCGAGTAAGATGTTTCCATCGGGAACTTGATCAAAAATTATCTAGGCGATCACCTTCAAATTCATCCGCCAAGGCGGCATATTTCAACATCTTTTTCCTTTCATGCCTTAGAAAAAAATTTCAAACTTTTACTTAGGAAACTCATTATTTAAGTGCCCATCAACAATCTCCATCCTGAAAGCCTTGGCGAAGTGCAGGAGACACTAAAATCCATTCCTCGTTGACAATCTTCAATACCTAGAAGAAAATTTCCTCCAAAACGCGATGAACTCATGGGTATACAACGAACGGGTTCATTTAATTTTTTGAATTTTCCACCTTGGAAAAATAACTTTCAACAATTTATTTCATTTCTTCATCCCCTCTGAGAATTTTGTTGCTCTGACTTGAAAATTTTCGTTGATCCTGTGCAGTAGGCATCATCTGACTTCATTCCGGCAAATTTTTACTCATCTCTCAGGAAATTTCATCACCTTTAAGGTCTAGGCGTATTTTCTAAGGAAGAAAATACTTGTGCCTTAGATAAAATTTTGAATCACTTTGAAATTTTTTCCTTAGAAAATTTTATTCAACTTTACTCATTTGCCATTGGTGGAAATTTTATTTCATCAAATTGCTTGGATAATTTTTTCCCTGCCTTGGGCACACTGTATATGTCATGGAGAATATATTTTCTCCCAACGCCCAGCAATATTCATCTCCCCAAGGGCGCATTTCATACTTGAAGAGGAACATTTAAAAGTTCGACGCCTTAGCAATTATCACCTCACTTATCCTAGGCGCATTTCACACTTGAGGAAGGATAATACTTCAAACACCTAGTAATATTTCACTTCTTATTCACCACCTTAGGCGCATATCACTTGCCATGGAGAACATGTTTCCAATGCCACCCTTGACCTTTGACCCCTTAATTCCTTCCTTGGGCGCATATGATAAAAGGAGAGGAATAAAATTTCCAACGCCACCTTTTATAGTTTTACATGGATGCATGTATACGTACTTTCTCCTCATCTTCATGCACACGTCTTGATTGGCCTGTCCTCATCTTGCATGTTTGTCTTCATTATCTTTGCATGTAGGCGTTTTTCTTTTTCTAATTTTGCATGGATACTTTTGTCCTCACATGCCTCTATTTGGGCGCATTTAGGCATGTATGGAGGATGAATATTTTGACTTGTTTGACTTTATCTAGCTTATTCTTGCATGGGGCGCATGTGAGGTGTGGAGAAGGATATCCTCTTTTACTTAGAAACTTTTCACAACTTCTCTCCTTCTCCTTGGGCGCATTTTGCTATGTGTGGAGGATGAAAATCTTTGACTCCTTTGACTTCTTTCTTGTTAACTCCTCTTGGGTGCATTTTGGGCACGGTGGAGGATGAAAAATGTTGACCCTTTTGACTTTCTCCTTGGGCGCATTTCAGCTTGCTAGAAGATGGGCGCATTTTACCATAGGAGGAGGATATTGCTTGATACTTAGAAAATTTTCATGCTTGGCTCTTGCAGCTGGGCGCATTTTGCCATGTGAGGTGGATGAGAGTTATACTTAGCCACTTTTCTTGCCCTCGCCTTAGATTTTCTTCTTGGGCGCATTTGGCATAGGGAGGTGGATGAAATTTTAGCTTAGAATATTTTCTTCACATTCCCAAGGCAAGTTGGGCGCATATGGAGGCATGAGCAGGATATCTTCACCACTTAGAAAATTTTCAATCATGCCTGTGAGGAGGGCGCATTTTGGGGTAGCTGCAAGACGGAGCTCCAAACTTAGTCACTTTTTCTTCGTTTTTGCCAGCTTCTCCGTGCCCTGCTATTTATAGTAATCCCTTCAATTCTTGCATCTACGAAACTCGAATGATTTGGGGAAATTTTTAATTATTTGGATCCTCGACCTTGTTGGCTATTGACCGGCACTTTATTTTAGCCCATTTAGAATTGGTTTTGCTATTTTTAGTAGCGCTTTATACGATATACTCCCACAACTCCGTTTGATTTGAAATTTGAAAGAATTTTCCCTCACTGCGTGACCTTCATAACGACATTAGGCAATGCAGTTGCTTTATTTACCTTTGTTTCCAAAATGACTTACTATAAATAAGTAAGTGCCCGTTTGACTCAAATTTTTACCAGCAGATGAAAGCAGGATCGCGATGCGTTGATTTTACGGTTTCAAGAATTATGACTTTTTTACCCTTCTTTTCAAGTCGAGAGAACAAACCCTAATTTGCTCGCGTGCATATCAAATGATCTATGTTTTTTCCTGCTTATGTTGCATTGCGATCAGCTTGTGATTCTGAACTGTTGGGAGGTGGCTACTAGGATGCACCTACTAAAAATAGTAAGTTCCTTACTGAGTCATTATCTCCATTTGCATGTCATACCACTACGTAGCTCTCGAAAAACCAATAAGGAATATGCAGACATGCAAAGAAAACCCTGACATGCAAACCCTAAAAATAGCCTTGGAAGACTGAATTCTGAAAGTTGTCTCACTTTGCATGTTATACTGTTGCGAAGGTCTCGAAAAACCCGGAATGAATCTCGGACATGCAAAGAAAAGCTACTGCATCTAAGCCACGAAATTTGCTTTCGGGAAGTTGGTGCGCGCTAAAATAGAAAGTTATCGTTTTGAAACCAAATTTTTGCACGAGCAACGATTATTGATTACCGAATCGCAGTGTAATAGTAAAACTCAGAATGTTGAAGAACACGAGGAATTGCACTTTAAAATAGTAAGTTGCGAATCGGCGGAATTCGATTGGAAGCACGCTAAGTACACTCACAATGTTAGTCTCAATTTTCAATCAATTTATTCACCTCACTTGACCACAAACTAGTTGGAAAGTTGAAAACCCTAATTTTACCGACTTGGCCAAAATCCCACATCAGACGGGCACACCCCGAAAGACAAACAGCAGAAAAGGGACAGAAAGAGAGAGAGAGACAACAGGAAAACTAACTAAAATCAAGCCAAAAGTTCGAGACGAAGCAAAAATTAGGGGGTCCCTATTTGCAATGGGGCGATGTGTGAAAAAGGTCACAATAGGTAGATGGTAAGCGCTCCCCTCGGGATTCGCGGCATGGATTAACCGCCTCCCATGGATCTGTTAACTTTGGCGATTGTATCAGACATTAACAGGTTGACCTTTTGGTGCAACGGCAATCGTAGGGCCAACAATTGGTATCAGAGCCAAAGGTTACGGGTTCAAATCCCCTCGGGTAACGCTGAGGGGGAGATTGTTGGCAGATGGTCAACACTCTCTTCGGGATTCGCGACATGGCTTAACCACCTCCCGTGGATCCATTAATTCTGGCAGTTGTATCAGACATTAACAGGTCGACCTTTTGGTGCAACGACAATAGTGGGGCCAACATATAATGCTGAAAATATTCATAATTTGTAAATATATATTAAAAATATTTGTAATTTGTTAATATATATCAAAAATATATAATATTTATAATTTACAAAATATATAAAAATTGGAATTAAAAAAAACTTATAAATTTATAATTCATGGTGTACATTCTAAATAGGTGACTTATTAACTATGCTGAAATTTTAAATAACGATATCGAAGCTATTGCATAGAAGAAAAAATGATATTGGAAACCTTGACCGCAAGGAAAAATTGTTAAACAAATTAAAAAATCGCTGAAGATTGTATTGTGTGTAGATCGGAAGAAATCAGTTAACAAACATTGATCATGATTTTTGTAGAAACACTATTTGTTTGGGACAAATCCGCTAGTAGTGGTGTTTCACGGTTTTGGTGATTTCTGCTTCTTTGGTCTATATCATTGATAGTTTCACCTCAAGAAATGACATACCCTATGCAAGTTTCTAAGGAAATATACATTTCATATCCATATTTGCAAGTGAAACCAAGAGAGGAGATAATCACCATATTACATGCACAAATAAAGACCATTGTATTCACAAACAAAGTTCATTAAAATCAAATTGGTTGCATTTACAAAGAATACTAGTCCAAATGTGATGATTATGCTTACAAATCATGAAGTTTTAGCATGCTACAAACTCTACCCCACCACTTACATGTGTAGGGGAAGAAAATACCCTATTTTTCCTTAGCCCTTGTTCTTACAAGCTCCGCCTCTACCTTCTATGCTATTCTATGACTCTAATGAATGAATAAAATTACATTTTGTTACAATAGTGTCCTTAAGTAAGTTTGTATATTGTTTACAAACTTTGGATGTGTGAGAATAAGCACTAGAGAGTGTAGGTCAACCATGGGGAAGTACCAAGCTAGTAGTAGGGCATATAGACACACGAAGTGAAGGACAATCAGCCCATGCCTGTCTTCAACAAATTTGGTCTTCAAAGTACAACAAATTAGTTAGGCAATAAGTTCTTTGTCTGCCAAATTGCCCATTCGCGAACTACAAAATGAACATGCCATTAGAATTTTGCAAACCATTTACTGTCCTTTCAAATCCATAGGAATAAGTCTAGAGAATCAATGTCAAACCCTTAGGCCATGCCTAGATTAACTCCTTGCATACTAATTGTTCATTCGTTGGATTAGGAAGAGCATGCCATCCAACCTTGCAAAACAAGGATTAAGAGATTAAAACATGCAAACGAAGTTTAATTCCAGTTTGAAACACATTTGTAGGTAGTTACTTTGTTTAAACGAACCATGACTAGGTTGTAGCAAGGTCCACACATCCTAGAAGGTCGAATTTTTGCATTTAGTAGGTTGAGTGAGGGCCTAAACGAGCAAGAAATCCTTGGAAATTCACTAGGATGTCATTGCCTCAAGGGAGAGGTTGTCACATTCAACTTAAGGCAAAACAACAAGGCATCAAAAAGAGGTGGGGCGAAAACACCAAAGCACAACACATGGAAATGACCCTTGAAGGTAATCTCAAATCTGTTGTAAATGAGGGATCAAACAAGGGACTAAGGCACCAAAGAGGGCTAAGGCTAAGCCCAAATGAAGGGGGCCTCAATGTGTTGCAAACAACAAAAACAATATACTAGGCATCAAATTTGGGATCATGGTTGGGACAAGTGTAAGAATATTCAGAACATATCTAGAATTAAAGTAATGTTGATGAATATGAATCATTTTCAAACATTTCTAGTCTCACTATAGCAAGCTCATATTCAAATCCAACAATTAATGAATAAAGCACATGTTGGATATGTGTTGTATACTTTGCATGTTTTACATCCCTTATACACTATAACAAAGCATGTTAGTAATGAAAAGTTTTATTGTTTTAGGAAATCAATAGGTATATGTAATGTTCCCTTCTTGCACCTAGTTCAATGTGAGCTTTCCATTAGCCTATTCTTGGGTTCCCGTAGGCTAAGTGGATATGGTTAGGGGATGTAGTGTCTCGTGATGAGCTTTTTGTGGAGGTTTTTTGAGTTTTCCAACAGAGTTGCTATTTTTAGTAGTGGCTATTTTTAGTAACTTACTATTTTTAGTAAGTTCCAGTTGGGCTCTGATTGGATCAGTTAGGAGAATTGACTCACTTTTTTTAGCAAATTGCTATTTTTAGTAAGTGCTATTTTTAGTAAGTGCTATTTTTAGCACTTGGTCTTGGCCTCTAATCCTCTATCAATTCAGTATAGTGGTTTCCAGTTTTGGCCTTGGTGAGTTCTAATGTTTTCAGAGAAATATTTGACCTTTGTCACTTAAGTCTTTTATAAAGTCACTTTATGACTTAAGTGAAGGGTGATGGGTTCATGAGAGACCCCCTTGATGATCGCCTAGGAATGTGGTGCCTTTAAGTTGTTTTAAAGGGCAAGTTTATGCTTCAATGGACACCAAGGTAAGGAGGTGTTTAATAGTTTTAAAAGTTATCGTTTGCCTCCAAAGTGGACACCAAGTTAGAAGGGGAATAAAGTAAAGTTAAATGTTTTAATTTGGAGAGCTCTAGATGGGTCGAACCTCTTGGAGGGAAAAGAATTCAAATTGGAATTTGGTTGCCCTAATTTCTCCTTCACTCTATATATTCACACTTGAGCTCTCATTTGATTATCATGGCTTTGGCAACTTAATGTTATGTTGCAGGAATGCTTCCTGAGTTCATCTTTGCTGGTTGGAGGATGAAAACCCTTCACTAGATAGCTCGTTTCAGTGGTGGAAGACCCACCCTAGCTGGTTGGTGTTCAAGTTATCATATCTTTCAGTGATTTTTGGTTGTTGGGTGATTTTGGAGTTGAATAAAATGAAGATATATTCAGTTCTTTGATGTGGGTTTATGAGTTTTGGTGTGGTGTGCAGATTTTGGCATTGTGGTGTGAGTTTAGAGAAGATTTTCTGAGTTCTGAAAATGATTTTTCTGAGTAGCTGGAAAGCATAAAATTGCTCATATCTCTGTGAGACGGAAAGCTATCATTCTGGGTATTGTGCCACATCCCTTACATTGAGACTATGTTTGGTTATGTATTTCAAATGCAATGTTAGGTGCAAATAACTGCTTTCATGTGATTATGACATTGGGAATGAATAGTTGATCTTTTATCATAACTATAATGTTAACGAACTTTTAATTTTGCCAGTGAATTATTGTTCATGAGAAGTTGAATGTGATAATGAGATTATATTTATATATATATAGAAATATATTTATAAACGTTGAGAATGATCTAACAATAATCCTCGTTAGTGGATGCAGGACTTTTGATGCCACAAGAGAAAGGGGAAAATATCATCAGGGAGAGGACACGGTTAACAATGGATCAATTTTATCATCAACCTTGTGTCAACATAAGACAGTGTATCAAAGTCATACCTTGGTCATAAGTAAATTAAAATAAACCTACTTAAACAAAGTCCATTTAAAATATTTATTAATAATTAATAATCTCCTCTTGAATTTGAAAAGAAGATAACTCATGGAATACAACTTAGGAGATTTAAATGGATATAAAATATTAAAATTACCATAATAAAGCCATCACTCTAAATAAATAAAGATACAACAATGCTTAAAGCTGATGGTGGAATAATGAAGAAAATATTAACCATAATTTTTGATGCCCATGGATATGAAAATATTTAACATTAGCAAGGTCTTAAGCAAAAGGAAAGGAATTCGTAATAGGGCCATCGTTGGTTTTGAAGCAGAAGTCTTATCGCTACCATTCCATCGTGATGAAATGGCCAAGGTGGAAGGCAAGGAGACGGGGAGGAATTCGTGGTGCTTCAGTTTTACCGGGTGGAAGGAGCTCTCTGTTAGGGGAGTCTTGTTTTTAGGATATTACATTTTTCTAAGGTTGAATCATTTAGTTCTTTCATCGCATAATACCTTCTCCTGAATCAACTTCGTTCGGAAGTCTGAAACAATCCTTTCCATTCATTCGGAGGTAACCCAAGTTTTCTCTGTGCTTCGTATTTACCCTAACTATTGGTGAATTCTCAAGACAAAATAATAGAAGTTCAATCAGCCCCTGTTCTTATTCACGACTGGGAGTATTGGCGTGTTTGGAAGTTGGGGAAGTTGTGAAAAGAGATAATCTCTCTAGTCTCAAACTCTCCACTCACAGACAAGCGAGTAACAAATATCTCACCAAATGAATGATATCAATATTTAATTCTCAGTTGAATTGTCAGACAAGTATTGTGATCCATTTTCTAATATCCATTATGGTAGAGCTACTTTCAATTTATTACTGGCTCTGTTATATTCTAAAACCCGAGCTAGGGCTCTATCATTTCCTTTACTTATAAATGTTCTTAGTCTTTTGAGTGGAGTGATTTCCAATATCTTTTCTTAATATCTGTAGCTTATGCAATCTTCATAGATTTCAAATCTAAGCAAAACATGTCATTACTGTTGACTATGGAAGAGTTAAATCAAACTGAGAACAACTAGCATAGAGAATAGTTAAAGTGTTCATCCTTGTTGAAATAAGATTTATGCTTATGTATTCTTGTGGGAGATTCTGGCCGAACCCTTCTAGCCACCTCATCTCTGTTCTCAATTTATCTGAGATAAGATTCTATATTCTTTCTTCTTAACACTGAACTTGGTCATTAGTAGAATTTTCAACAAGATCATTCCTGTCTGAATTATAAGGCCATATGCTGAATTAAATCTGTATCTAGGTTCTGTTGAATCATTTGGTAACTTTTCCAAAGATCTTAATAGGTATAGATAAGCCAAATTCCTTTTCCCTGAATTAGAAGTTGAACATGTGCATACCTTTGTTCAATTGAGACTGCTTGGGAATATTTATAATGAGCGTCTTGAAATTTCCATTGTTGTATCAATCACTCTTTTCTCTTGCATAAACTTTAGGGTTTAGACATAACCCTGAACTAGAGGAAAAATTAATTAGACCTATCAATGTGAATTAGACCTTGTATTGCTAATAATTTGAGCAGAGAATAGTCAAGGTGATCTTCCATGTTATGAGAAAGATTATGCTTAAGCTCTAAGCAAGATGAATTTTGGAAATATGAATTAATATAAATGAAGGAATAAGACTCCTTAATCTCTCCTCATTAACTTGAGAGTTGCAGTTTATTATTACTTAGAAGGGTTAAGTTAAGAGTTGAGTATATCTCTATGTATGAACAACAAGGAATCAACTTACCTTTAAATATGATGAAAGGCTTTTGGGGACCATGTTAGAATAATATAAATCTTGAAACAAGATATAATTTCAAACCAAGTTCTGGTAATATTAATCCTATGGTTAAGATATAACCTCGAACTAAAAGGAATTGATAAACAAACTTGCTAATGTAAAATTAGACTTTAATCTAAGTATTATCATGTCGAGCAAAGGTGAGAGTGTTGACGACACAGTAGTGCCAAAGACATCAGCACAAGAGTGCTAGTAATATTAAAATCCTTGGCCAAGGTACGATGCTAGATTCAACATCTGTCAGCTATCAAGTATCAGATATACCACTAATCAGAGTGGCCTTTCTAGTTGGGAGGAACCCTTAGTTAGGTTGATCAGGAGGTATAGGTCCTTGACACCAGGCTCAGAGGCATGATGATAAATTGATCCATGTTGATTACCCTCATGAAGTGGGGTTCTTTAGTTGAAGAAACTCGGGAGACCAGTAGGTCTTGGTTGGGTGGAAAAGCCCCTAACTATAATTCTCTTTCCCTTGATAAATATTTCCAAGTATGATAGTATGGAGATGATGTCAAATGGATTTCTTCCTCTCTTGTAAATCTAGGTACATACAATGGTAATTGAATTTCTATTTCATCTATGCCATGAATGCTATTCTTTATGTTAATGAACATTGTAAGATTCTCAAATACTTAGTGAGATAGTTACTTGAATTTATTCAGTTGTTATATCGTTTCATAGCTGTAGTAATTATTCGTTATCTTCTGGAAGCAAAGAAAAGTAATTATTATTCTTCTGCAATTTCCTGTTAGATGTTTATAGTTAATAGTTTCTTTTCAGCTGAAAATGAAATTAAAAGTTAGTTGATGAAGTGTATAATGTATCGACATCATAACTTAATTTTCCTTTTTGTCTAACTGCAAATGAAACCCTAGTTTGACAGTTATTCAGTTATGATCTATCATGACTAGTTGGCGGAAAACCGTTACAAGTTACATGTCATTTGGAAACTGAAAAATCCAAAAGATAGTTGTATGTTTGAATTAGTCGGGAACAATTTGGAAACCTTAGTTTCAAAACAAGTTGGTTGCAGCTCAAATGAAAGTTAGTTGACATTTGAAATTTTAAAAGTATAAAGATGCACGGATAGATTTGTTATATTGTTCCTTTGCTCATCACAGCTGGGCGTCTTCTTTAGACTATTCATTTGTGGTGTTTGCTGAAAAACTAAATTTTGTGAAAAAATCATCCCTACAAGGAGACCGTACCATTCCTCTTGACTTGGGGTTTCAAACTGAACTTTAGTATGCCATTTGAGGCATCCTTGCATTGTCAAATGATTGCTTAATGAGAAGGGACAGTTTGGGATTGATTAGCACTTGTATTAGCTCTTTTTGTGAGGAGTTGGGATGTATTGTTGTTCGTTTGAAAGACTGAAAAGTGCACTGTTTGGACTATGAACAGGTCTGATATAAATTTCTTTAATCTGATAACTGTTTGTTAATCAAATCTTTTTGATATTGTAATTGAGTTAATTATATGCTTTGATGTAATGCAAAGATATACTCTTGCAATGCTATGATATTGTCAATGTATGCAATCATAATGCTGAATGAGATTGAAAACAAACACTTCTACATTTCTGTCTATTTCTGAAAACAGAACACAAAAAAGGTTAGGGGTGACCATTACAGTATAGCTGTCCTTAGCGGCTGATTCTATGTATGTATGACCTTCTATGCAAATTATTCAACAAGTGATAGATTGTTGGATATGTTTGTATTCTTTGCATGTTTCATAGATCTTATAGACCATACACCCTACCATGATAGGGGGGTTTGAGGGGTATGAGTGACCAATAGCAAGAGCTTGTGAGGGAAATTTCTTGATCTAGTTATAGGTGACAAGCTCTAGCCGAGCTGCATGATGGAACCCAAATTAGTATGCCTGTAGAAAAATATTTAAGGCCATTGTGCATTGCGAATATTAGAGTGAGGCTCACATTGAAGACCGTGATGTGAAGGAACCACACAATGCAATGGGACATTGCCACCTATCACAAATTAACAAAATCTTTTGCACTTATACTTCGATGCATACATATAAGCACTAACAAACCAATTAGAGGATATCAACTCAGAACGAGGACAACACAACATTGAATGACTTAGCAGGTATGACTCTGCACTTAGGGACACATGGCTCGATATTACTAGCTCATGGTTTTGGCAAAAGGCTTCAAACTAAAACTTTGATGTGAAGGGCCCTCATGATGCAATAAGAAATTGACATATGGAATGCCAATATGGACCTAAAGTCAAAGAATGATAGTGACCAGGAAACCTTAAGGAATAAAGCAAGTGCGGGCAATAGCAAGTTAGCGAGAACAAGGGGCCAGTAAGATGATGATATTCATGGGGACCAAGCTATAGACTGAAGTGAAATAACCCAGGCAACTAGTCAAGAATGGAATAGAATACTACAACAACAACACACATAAAGGGCCATGAAGCATAAAGGCTAGGGTTTTAGGATTTTAGCAAAGAAGTATAAGGGAAAATCTACAATAAACTAGAAAGGATACAACCCTAAGGACTTTATAGAAAAAATTGGAACACTCCAACAATGGCTCTTGTTTGGGGATGTATGTTCCAATGGGAGATAGTGAGGATCTAGAAAAATTTCGGGATGTAGACTACACACACACACACCCCAACACTTCACCATGGGTCAAAGACAACCATGGCTGCATGACACATAGACGAAGGGTGAGAAAACTATGCATGGACAAGAAATAAGATTAAGCTTAAGAGAAATAATGCTTCATAAATTGTCCATGCATTGGCAATTCTTGAAACTCTCCAATTAGACTCCTGATGAAATATGAATCCTCTCCATATGAGTTTTCAATAATGTATGGTCCTAGCCATTTAATTTCTCATGTTTTTCCTTGTCTTGTGCTCTGGTATTCCATACTAGGACCATATCCCCAACCTCAAATTTTTTGATACCAACCTTCTTATCAAACAAGTACTTTTGTTGTTGCTACTTTTTGAAGTTAATAACTTGAGCATTCCTTCTAGTTTCATCAAGGCTAATCAACTGATTTATCCTGCAAGTCATAGCATCATCAATTTATTCATTGTACTCTTGTATAAATTTGTAGATTGTAGCAAGTTATTTATAGGCAATGTTGCATCAACCCCTTATACCAATAGACTTCTTTGGGGTAGTGATTGTAGTCTTCAATTGAGGCATAATTTGCAAGAGATCCGCCATCTTAAAAGGTACTATGGTCAGTAAGAATTGTCATATGATGTTTTGATCTAATTGGATTCTTGTGGTAGTACTTGTATTCTCATTGGAATACCGTTGTTCCTTTGCCATAGCTTGCTTAACTTCTGCCCTTGCATCTCTTTGTCATTCTTTCTTCATGTGTGGGTCCAAATATATTGGATTTTTGGTTTGTGCTCTGGTGATTGCTAAAACTCCATTGTTTTGCCCTTCTATATCGATCAACATTGGTCTCTTGGTCCCACACCATTTGTAGAGGAGTCAGACTTGTTTTGGTTACGTTGACAATCTTGAGCAAATTGTCCCCACTCATTGAATTGCTTACATTGGACACCCTTTGGAGTCATATTGTATTTTGTTCCTACTTCCAGTATTATTGTTGTTGAATCTATTATCGTTAGATCTTCTATCTCGATATCCACTTAGGGATGGGTTAGTGTTTTATGGTTTCAGTGGTGTACTTGGTGGGGTAGTTTGTTCTTCCGGTGTGAAGAGTACTTGTGTACTCCTAGATTTCAAATTGTATGGGCACTCTTTAATGGAGTGTCCTAGGACTTGACAAATGTCACAAAATAACTTCTTCAGGCAATTGGTTTTAGCAAGTCCTTCACATGTACATTCTATGCACCAAAGTTCTTTGCTCTCCTTATTGTTCTCTCTTTTTTTGCCTTCAACTCTTTCATCATCCAGAGCATATCTTTTCAAATTGCTTGTATTGTCCCAAATTCATCCTCATTACTATCATCCAAGCTATTGTCATCTTTCGTTTTTCTTTTTCCTTGTGAGGACATTTTGTCTTCAATCTCTATCTCCGTTGCTCAATTATATGCTTCAATATAGGAAGATGGAAGCACTTCTTTCATTTCTTTTGTAACGAGGGAATAAGGCCTTCAATAAACTATCAGTTATTAAGGTTGTTCATTGGTTCCTTCTCTAATTTCACCAATATTTCTTTCAGTCTTTAGTTGTAAGCCCTTACATTCTCATGCTTACCCCATTTTGTATTGTAGATCTCTACCACAATCTCATTGTCACCTCATAGCAATTTAAATTCTTCCTTGAAAGCTTTCTTTAATCTCTCCCAAGTAGTTTTGGTGATTCAATCGATTTATGTATATTAATTGATGGCTATTCCTCTTAAGGTTGTTGAAAAGAATCATAGCGAATAGGCTCTATTTTCTTGGCCATTCATTGCCCAATTTTTTTCATAGGTCCTGCAATATCGTGCAGGGTCCTTCAAACCATTCCTGTGAAACTAGGCAACTTTTTCCTTTCAATGCTTGAACTTGAGGAGGGAGTCACCATCCTTTTTTGATTCAACATCAATGCTTGGAATTGGCTTATCAAGGGTTTTGATTTACACACTCCAGTGCTTTACTCACTCTCGATCGCATGAGAATCCTCAACTCCTCATGCTTGGGTGTTTCATACAAGGTTGCCTTTAGATTTATATGTTTTTGGCCTAGGAGTTTTAGGTTTGTATCCTTCAACCACCTTTTCTTTGATCAACAATTGTTCACTGCTTCCGATGTTATTCTTGGGTATAGAGTCTTCATATTCTACTCGCCATTCATCTTTATTTGTTGGTTTGTCTACTTGGTTAGAGAGATCAATCCATGCTTTGTCGAGTAAGGGTAGATGTCTTGCTATCTCTTGCCACTCCTTACTTGTATGGGTTCTTGTGGAGGAATTATTTATATTTCTAGATTGAGATTTTGATTTCAACTTGCTCTCCAATTTTGGCTTACGTGTCAACTCTGACTTTGTTCTCATCGAGAACTCTAACTTAGGAATCATACAGTAGTACTTTCCTAAGTGCTTCTCTTAATTTTCTCCTACTTTTTCTTTGTTCTAAGATCCTCAGGGATTGGGTTATCTCTTGTTTTGTTTTTTCACTACTTTTTGATAACATCTAGTTTTTTGTAACGACCTGACATCTACGTAAAATTAAAATTTCTAACTTTTACAACTTTTAACCATAGTAAACGAGTAAATAACATAGTAATAAAATTTTTCTTTTCTTTTCGAAATAAAGTACAACATATAAATATGATTTCAAAGCTTTTCCCAATTTAAATAACTTTAAATTTTCAAATGAATAACAGAGTATGAAAGTATAAGAAGTACATACACAGCTTTAACAGCTTTTGCACAAATAGAAGTAAGACGGTCCAGGTTCTTCCCTTTCAAATCTTGGTTCTTCGGTTGTCAGGTTGTGGAGGAAAAACATCGCTTTCGGTGCTTTTCATGGCCAGACTTCTTCAATAAGTCCCCAGCATTCATTTTTCAATGAATGTGCACTCCTCGTCAGAGGTGGTTAGAGTAGATTCGTTAACCAGCTGAGCATAATTAGTATCACATTACCGTTCTTATCTTACAATCCCAACTATGAATGTCGTTTTGGATCTTGTGAGCCCATTTTAATGTAATCATCTTCCTAAACTAAGGATAACCATTTTACATTACATTACTATGTTATAATGGCTTTGATTTGATCATAGTGAGTAATCACTATACTTACACCTACTCGAGACATTTACCTTTGGGCTTCTACCTCTCTATGGTATATTCACTTCGGTGATTCGTTACCCCAGACACCTACCTCAGCAGTTCTTTGGAAATGATCTTTAACTTATGGTGTTTACCATCTATATATTTAGGAAATCTTTATCTGGTGACTCTAATCTTAATAACCTTTGGATTACTGCATGTTAGTCATTTGGATTTCTGCAGTTCAATACATGTTCGTACTCTCCATATACGGAGATCATACAAGTTTGAAACTCCAAACAAATGCATAAACGTTTAACACTATAAATCAATCATCACACACAAGAGACAGTCTTGTAGTATAATGCATATAAAATTAAGTTGATTTAAAACCCCTTAATCAAATTGAATCCCTTCTTTTCAAAACTCCAATTCCTATTAAATCCTTCTTAACCAAATTGAATCCCTTCTATTCAAAACCCCAATTCCTATTTAATCTTCTTTAACCAAATTGAATATATTGAAATGCATCAAGCTACCTCCTTTAGCTACATTGTCATTCCCTAACTTTTACCCTTGCATAAAATGAAGTCCCTTAAACCATTATGCAATAATAGCTTATCAAACAACAAATGAATGCTAGGGATAATTTATTTATTTCACCTCAATGCAACCAGCAATTCTAAAAACAGTAAAAAAAAGACAGCTTTAAGCTATAATTTTTAATTAAGAAACATGCCTGTATAAGCTCCTTTCCAATGTTCCTCTATTAGCAGCCTTCTATTGTTGATCACAGCAAACAATTTCCTCAACCAGAAATTCTTCCCCAGAAAGATTGCTATTGATTTCTCACAGTAGTCTAAGAAATACAGCTGAAGAATACTCTAATCCTTAACTGAAAACACTTTGAAACAGAATAGTAACTCTAACTCACAGTCTAAGCTCTCAAATTGCAATATATAAACTCTCTAAAAACGCCAAGGATGAGAAAGCAAAAGAGTGTATTCGAATGAAGAATTGTGAAGTATTTATAAGCCGAATTAAAAACAGTTTCCCCATTTCTGGGCATGTAAATTGACAGACTGACATGTTTACTTGGTCAAATCGTCACTTGTCATGTTACCAAACCCTTAGTCATGTTTCCCAAAGATGATTCGACCTCTTTGGAGCCAGCAGTTGAAGAACTTTTCAACTCTGCAAACAAAAACGCCACCTACAGGAATGTTTTGCTGCCAGGCGTATGAATTCAACATGGTTTTAATTGCTGCGTTTTAGGTCAAGCCTTCAATCGATACAACACAGAAGTTCGTTGCTATTTTCCTGGTTTCGAGCTTTGAAAACTTCTTCTTGCATTTCTTGCTGCGCAGGAGCTTCCGCAATTTCACGGGATTATCCATATTTATTTTCCATTCGTTTTTCTAAAGTTCAAACTTTTCAAATATTTCTTTTAATGAAGTTTTCTTCTTTTGCAATGTATTTTGAAATGTTAAATAATTCATACGGCTACCTTTTTACATTCAAACTTCCACAATATATAAATTACGATTTCATCCCTCTAATAATAATGCTTATTCTAAAACATTGAAATTGTTTTCCATTATTTTAAGTTTTAATTATTTATATTTGCATATTTTATTTATAAATGTATTATATTAAACATTAATATTTATTTATATATAAACGTATTTATATATAAATATGTATTAATTTTAATATTAACACATTTAATTTATAAAATATACAAATATATTATTATTTACACATCCTTTATGTATTGATATATATATACTTACTTATTTAATAATCATATTAATATATATATATACATAAATATATATTTAAATCTTCTGAATAATACTTAGATATTATTTGCCATCAAAGATATTAAGTGAATGTAATGCGTCTTCTTTTGTAATCCATATATTTCAAGACATATACATGTGTCAAATATATACGTAATAAAATGCATAATAATAGAGCACTTATCCATTTATAGCATAAATGCATATTGATATCTGTATACATTCCATATTATATTACTCGATCAATATACATGTATCATTGTTAATTTATTTATTACATACACTTCTATTTTGTTCATTCATGAGATCTTGTTATAATTAGGGCCACATTTAATCGTCATCATATAAAACTTGCGGAAGTACAAATCAAACTCTAAGCCTGGATGACACCTGAACCACTTATTTACAGGCCACCTATGTGCGTTCACAATGTGTGCATGCTCCAGATTAACTTTGCAGTTGAGACCATGCCCCCTCTCCCAAGTGATATTTCCCCTCTTGTGGAGTTTGGTCCTCATTCCTGCATTCACAATTGTAAACTCACGGCAGTCAATTGCTCACAAAATTAGCAATACATATAACTTTCACAAGATATAAAAACATCACATATAAATCTCATTATGCACGTTTTTCACCATGATTAACATCAAAAGAACAACATAAGAATGAGACGATCATTAATGTATAAAACTCATATTGATAACAAGGTGATTCACATCTTTATTTATTCATAAAATTTTCTTTACAAACACATAATCCTTATTCAACTCTAATAGCCTATTCTTAATGGGATGTAGCATTTTCAGAAGTATCAGAGCTTTGATATTCCACAGAGATCCAACATTCTCTTTCCTCTCTTCTTCTCTTCAACTTTTGTCCTCGAAGCATTGGCTTATATGTTGTCTTTGTATTTGATGATCACGTTTCTCATGAAGGTCTTGAAGGATTATCCAATGTCTTTTGAACAATTGTGGCATATGATCAAGAAGAATTTCTACCTTCTCGCTTACCTTGAGGTTATTTTAGATGACCTCTTGTGGGATTTGCTTTCTCTTGGCTTCTACTTGTACATGCTCTTTGACTGACATGTTCCACAATTTTGCTAGGTCTTGGGTGAGTTCATCCTCGATTTCCTAGATCGACTCAACAAGTTCTTTAATCGGCCATCCCATTATTTTGTCATTTTAACTCGACTTCTTGAAGGGCAATGGTGCCAAATGTTTACTTGGTTTATAGTTAAGCAATTAACAGGGTAAAGTGTCATGTCCCCGCAAAGTTGAAACCTGCAAACAAGCCCAGATCGCTAAATCGATTCAAAGACATAAGGCATCAGCGAGATCATGAAAGGATACAAGTGTGAAAGGACGTGTTTATGGAAGAAAGCGATCACTTTATTGAATAATGTTGTCCGTCCAAACCATAAGACACCTCCCGTCAAATAAAGAGAATAACTAAGGAGATAATCGACAATTCACAAGGAATAATATTAATAAAATTAATTATTCCTAACTACAACTAAGAAGCATTAACAAAGGGCCATGTCCCTTGGCGAAGGGAGATCTTGGAAGGTTATATCCCTTAGCCCCCATCGGGATATAAAGGACAAATAATGCAAGGCAGAAGGGGCATCGATTGCTAGAAAGATATACATTAGTGAATAGAGGAAGACACTAGAGCACAACAAATAAAAAAGGGAACTCGTGCGATCCACCACAACAAACAGTTGTATCAGAAATATATACATAACTAGGAGTATATCAAATCTATCCTATATTCAGGTGTATTTTTGCCATTTATTATCTTACATCTATATAAATATGGTCCTGCATAATAAAGGAATATTAAATGCGTATTTTTTGCAAGTATTCATTTACTATATATATATTGTATGAATAATAAAGTTTCATATAGTTGAATCAAAATTATGTTGTTGTCATTGTGGGAAGAATTTAGGGTTAAGTGATGGAGCCAAAAAGACACTGTGACCTCCTTGTCCCTCAGGAGAAAGGAGAGATAGGGAATGCAGTGTGGAAGCCCAAGAGCCCACTTAGGCCAGCCATCCCACAGGTAGCTTGAGAGTATCTTTGAGAATAGGCATTTGATGGGGAAGGTAGGCACAAATCGCTTTGAAGGGAGAGGGTTGTGGTATACACCCTCTTAGGCTTGGTATATGGCTTCAAGCGGACCCATCATGTCCCTTCTCCCACAACTCTAATATGTTTGCTTTGTTGATAATCTATGGATGTGTTGCAATTGTGCTCCTTAGCAAATATATCTGCACTATTTGCATATCTTGTTCATGTGGTGAATAGTTCAATCAAGATTACATCATTAAAGAATGTTGTTATTAAAATTGAATCCCTAACCTTAATTTGTGCAATTTGTGATCAACAGAATGATTAGAACAAATCAGATGGGGACATTACAGTATGAAGACATGCTGCACCATCTGTGAGGGTCCAGTGCAAAAATAACAAAGGGCTCAAGAGCTTTAGAAAGGAAAGAGGAAACTTTACAGCAGGGTAACTACAGGCAGAAGGAAATGAACAAACTGAAATGAAACAACTAATGGAACAAACCATCAAACACTCCATGGACTTAAAATGAAGAGGAGGTGAAAAGAACCACCCAACCTTCTCCTCCAAGCTGCATTCAAAAATATGAACAACAATAGCTGGAAAACTAGCTCAATCACTTTGAGACAATAACATCTCTAAGGTACTTGTGAGCCAACAAGACCTCCCTTCCTACCTAGTGAGGTGAGGAACACGCGAAAGAAGCAAACAAACCACCCACGAATAATGTGGATGGAATCGTGGAAGCATGCAATAGACTTGACCTTGAATTTAGGAGAAATGTCTCTTTTAAAGACTACTTTGATGCCAAAATGAGAGCCGCTCCTAAGAGAAAGAAATAGACAACACGACAAGGACCTAAAGGAAAGGGTGAGCAAGATAACTCTTCCTAGTTTTGATGGATCAGGAAAATTCATGGCACGTTCATGGGTTTGAAAATTGGACACCTATCTGTCACTAAGCCCAATGACGGAGGAAAATGCCATGAAGTTTGCAGTGCTCCATTTAACAGGGGTGGCCCACAAGTGGTGGTACCATGGCCTTATTACCCAAGGCCACCAACACATAACCACTTATGATGAATTCACTCAAAGACTTATCAAAAGGTTTGACCAAAAACACCCCGAATGGTACTTTAAAGAACTAACACAACTCAAACATGGAACAGTGGAAGACTATGCCATTGAATTCCAAAATTCGCCGTCATGTTACCCGAGATCTCTCAAGGAAGACTTACCTACTTATTTGTGGAGGGATTGAAGGAATCAATCAAGAGCATAGTAAGTGCCCTAGAACCAACCGATCTAGAAGAGGCAATTCAAAAGGCAATGAAATTTGAGAATAACCCATCAAAGGATAAGCCCAAGAACTTTAATACACTCTCCAAGTACTCGCATAAAGATGAAAGGCAAAAGAAGGAACACCGAGAAATACCTTGCTTTCATTGTAATGGGAAATGGGAACGTGGTCATGTGTGTCAATCCATGGGTGACCTAACAAGGAAGAATTTGTCCTTTAAGTGCAAAGAATTGTGGGAACGAGGCCACAAATGTGGAAAGGGGGGCTGTGCCCATAAGATAGAAGCAACCACCTAAGAGGACGTCAAAGAGAATCCTAGCAAAAGAGCAAGGTACGAAGATGAAGAGTGTGTAACTTTAGCCACCATCTTTCAAACTTCTAAACATCACCCATTTCGAATTTAAAAGCACCCTCAAAGGGCATAGGGTTATCACTCTCCTAGATAGTGGGGCATCCCACAATTTTATTGATGAGAGCCTAGTTGCAAAAAGAAAGTTGGAAACCATGAACTTTAAGGGATTTACAACAGCCACTACTATAGCAGCTAGAGTTCAATGCACTAAAATAGTTCCCTAGCTAGAAATGACCTTACGGAAGCACCCCATTAAAGAAGATTTTTATGTGGTACCATTAGATGTTAGGCACTCCTTAGATATACTCCCTAGGATGCTTCATGTTTGACCTCCCAAACTTAACAATTCGCTTCCAACATGAGGGACAAGAAGTCACCTTGAAAGGGTTACCCAATGGATCTCCAAAAGTAGTTTCCTGCAAAAGAATGGAAAGAACTTTTAGACATGGGCAAGGAGAATGGGCTGCACAATATATGATCCTTGACAAGACCTCCTCACATGGCAAAACAATTCACATTGACATCCAACCAATCTTGAGCGAACATAAGAAAGTATTTGATGACATTCCACTAGGGCTACTCCCAAAAAGAGGATTTGAGCACACAATAGAATTGGAAGAGGGGGAAAAACCTGTAATTACCACACCATATCGACACCCCCACAAATTCAAGGAAGAGATTGATAAAACTATTAAGGAACAACTAGAAATGGGTCATATTCAACCTAGTTCCACCCCTTTCACATCATCCGTAGTACTAGTTAAGAAAAAGGATGGTACCATGAGAATATGTATAGACTATAGGGCCTTAAACAAGAAAACAATCAAGAATTGCTACCCTATACCAAGAATTGATGAATTAATTGACAAACTCCATGGAGCCAAATACTTCTTCAAAATTGATTTGCGATCAGGGTACCATCAAATAAGGATGAGGAAAGAGGACATTCCTAAAACCATCTTTCGATGCCATTATGGGCACTTCAAATTCTTAGTCCTACCTTTGGACTAACAAATTCCCTAGCAACATTTCAATCATGCATGAATCATATATTCGGGAAACAAATAAGAAAGTTCCTACTCTTATTTTTTTATTACATCCTTATCTACAACAAGACATGGGAAGAACATCTCAAACACATTGAGGAAGTCCTAAACATTTTGGAACAAGAATCCTTGTATGCTAAAGCTTCAAAATGCGAGTTTGGCCTAGAAGAGATCCTTTACCTCACAAGATCAATGCACAAGGGGTAAGTGTAGACAAAGAAAAAATTACAACAATTAAGGATTGGCCAAAACCCAAAACCCTAACCCAACTAAGGGGTTTCGTGGGACTATGCAATTACTATAGACGCTTTGTGAAGGGATTCTCCAAAATTGCTGCCCTACTCATAGACTTAACTAAAAAGGGAGCCTTTGTATGGAGTGAAATGTCTCAATAGGCTTTCAAAAGTGGAGGACGGGTTCGCTTATTGCGACCCAATCCAAAGCTTCGTCAATGGGCCCTTAGTCCTCTTTGGTAAGTTGAAAGGTTGAAATGAGCCACTAGGGATCAAAGTCTTGCTAAGTGCAAAGCCACGACACCCAAAAGGGATGAGGCTGGGATCGTGCCCCAGGCGGATTTTGGCGGAGTGGATACCCCTCAGTCCTTGGCGCTAAGCTCAAGGGGACCCCCTCGGGGGTATCTCCAAACAAAATAAAAAATAAATAAAATAAAATCCCAAGCTCACCGAGATTGAAAGACATTATTCAATTTATGATTAAGAGATGTTAGCTATCATGCACGCCTTAGCAAGGTTTTGTCAATATTTGGTTTGCGGGAAATTCAATGTTAAAACAGATCACAACAGCCTGAGGTACTTCATCAATCAAAAGGACCTAAATGACAGACAACAAAAGTGGGTAAGCAAGATACAAGCTTACGATTTTGATATTGAGTACATGAAAGGGACAAATAATGTGGTAACAAATGCTTTATCGAGACAGCCCTACTTGAACACCCTAACCCGTATAGCTACGGATTGGAAGAATGATATCATCACAGAATGTGTCAAAGACCCTAGACTAATAATATCCTTCAAGGGAATTACTCGATATAGAGTACAAAATAGTAGAAGAGATTATCCTATATAAAAACAGGATATTCCTTGTGCCCAACTCAAAGATGAAAGAAAAAATCCTTAAGGAATACCACAACAATCCCTCAGCGGGCCACCAAGGGTACTATAAAACTTACAAACAAGTGCGGTAGAGATACTCTTGCAAAGGCCTCAAGAAGGATGTCCTAAAGCATGTACAAGAATGCATTACCTGTCAAAGAAACAAGACTAAGCAAAGCCATCCAGCAGGACTTCTACTACCTTTGCCAATTCCCAATTAAAAATGGGAAAGCATCTCAATGGACTTTATAACAGGATTGCCTAAAGTTCAAGGGAAGGATTGCATTTATGTAGTAGTGGATCAACTCACCAAGTACATTCACTTCTTCACAATATCCACTGAATATCGGGCTCCACAAATAGTGGAAGTATTTTTCAAAGAGATCTTTGGATTACATGTTCTACCAAGGAACATAATCAGTGACCAAGACAGTGGATTCCTTAGCCAATTTTGGCAAGAACTCTTTCGATTAGCTAGGACTGATCTTACACCCAGTACAAGTAACCATCCTCAAGTGAATGGACAAACGGAAATCGTTAACAAGTGGTTAGAGGGATATTTGAGGAATTACGTCATAGGCCAATAGAACACATGGGTAAAATGGTTGCATCTTGGCGAATATTGCTACAACTCTACTCATCACATATCAATCAAGATGAGTCTATTCAAAGCATTGTATGGTTACGAACCAACCTCCTTTGAAAGTTTGATTTCACAAGAAAGCCGAGTACCAGGGGCAAAGGATATTGTGCAACAGAGCATGGACATCATGAACACCCTCAAGGATAATTTGCATCAAGCACAAAATCAGCAAAAGATCTATGTTGATTAGAACCGCATTGAGAGGACATTTGAGGTTGGAGAGTTAGTGCTCTTATGGCTACATCCATATAAGCAGTCATCCATCAAGATAAGTGGAGCATAAAAACTAAAACCCTGATTTTATGGGCCTTACAAGATCTTAAGGAAGATTGGTGAAGTAGCTTATGAATTGGAGTTGCCTGAGAATAGCCGTATTCACAACATCTTTCACATATCAAGACTAAAGAAAGTGTTAGGGCAACAAGTTGTCCCTTGTTTAGAGTTACCCCTGCTTGACGATGAGGGCAAGCTAATCTTGGAACTTGAAGCAGTTCTCAATATGAGAGAGAAGCAATTAAGGAATGAGACTATTCCCGAGTTTTTGATCAAATGGAAGGGTTTACCCGAGGAGGATGCTATATGGGAGAGTGAAGAAATCTTCAACCATCCAAATCTGAAATTGCTTGAGAACAAGCAAATTTGGGAGGGGAGAACTGTCATGCCCCCGCAAAGTTGACCGCTGTCGGAACATACTGCAACTAAACTGATCCGTCTTCTACCAGCTTGCAGATGTAGTGACAATGAAGCTCGACATGCTTGGTACGTTCATGGAAGACTGGATTTTTGGCCAGTTTGAGCACCCCTTGATTATTAGTGTACAAGGGAGAAGGTCCTGCTTGTGACATGTGCATGTCAGAAAGCATCCTGTGGAGCCAAACTGCCTCACATGCTGCCTTAACTGTTCCTCGATATTCAACTTCAGTCGAGGAAAGAGCCATTGCCTGCTGCTTTTTGTTGGTCCATGTTACAACACCTGTACCCAAACTGAATACATACCCAAAAGTGGATTTTCTGGCATTCGCTGAACCGGCCCAATCTGAGTCTATATAACCAATTAGCTTTGGATCCTTGCATCTGCCATACAAAATGCCATAATCTGAAGTGCCCTTCACATATCGTAGCACTCACTTCGCTGCAATCCAATGATCAACTTTTGGAGCTGTCATGAAGTGAGAAATGTAGCTCATAAGCAGCGATATCAGTCTAGTAGCAATGAGGTAGATGAAACTTTGCCCACTAGTTGGCGAATGTTGTCTCGTGGTAGCCAGATTGATCAAATATGGTATTCAACTTCAGCCCTTCTCCATCTTTGATGTGGGCGGGTTTACTGTCTACATTGAGAATTTGTCCAGCGGACTAGCATATTTAGGCTGAGAGATAAAATGCTACCGTTAGTCGCATGAAACCTCAATACCCAAACTTAAATATTGGAAGCCCCAAATCGGCTTCAAAGCGACACAAATCTGTTTGATTATTTGCAATCAAATGTGTTGGTACTTGATAATGATCAAGTCATCAACGCAGACGAGCAAGAAACAAAATATCATCACCAAAGTGCTTGACATACAAATTAGAGTTAGAAGGGCTGCGTTGAAAACCATGATCGACCAAGTACTGATCAATCTTGATGTACCATGCCCGAGGAGCCTATTTCAGTCCATAGAGTGCTTTCACGAGCCTACACACTTGATGTTCTTTGCCGACAACCTTGAAACCAAGAGGCTGCGTCATGTAGACCTCTTCCTGCAACTCACCGTTGAGGAAGGCACTCTTGACATCCATCTGATGAATTGTCCATCCAAACTGGACTGCAATAGCAAGAAGAAGACGAATTGTGCTCATTTTGGTAGTAGGAGCAAAAGTCTCCTCATAATCAATGCCCTCCCGCTGTGTGAATCCTCGAGCGACCAATCTGGCCTTGTATTTATCCAGAGTACCATCGGCATGATACTTGGCCTTATAAACCCATTTGCAACTGATAGGTTTCTTCCTAGGAGGAAGATCAAAAAGAACCCAAGTGTGATTCTTCAGAAGACTATGGTATTCTGTCTCCATAGCCTTTTCCCATTCTGGAATTCCTTTAGCATCTGAATATGTCTGAGGCTCATTGATGTTGTGGATGTTGGCCATAAGAGCAAAATTGATTGTGTTTTGTTGCTTGCTCTTTCTACGAGCTGATTTTCCCTCAATGAGTTCATCATCATGAAGATCGACGATAGTCACCCACCACTTAGGCCGGAGAGTAGAAGTACCAACATCTGGAATGGGAGAAACATCTCCTGGGATTTCTGGAACAAAGTCATCTGGATGTGAATCCTGAGGAAAATCAGATGGTACTAGATCATGATTGGTAGACTCCTCATCTTCAGAGTCAAAATGCTCTGAAGCCCTCCCATCAGGGGAACCAAGAGGAAGACGAACACCCTCATCATAAGCCTTCATAGGTTGATCCTCAGGACTGGTAGTAGGAAGAAATGGACTAGTAGTCTCATCAATCACATCACGACTGAATATTAGACGATCTGTCTCCATATCAATCAACCTGTATGCCTTGTGATTGTCGCTGTCTGGCTCTTGGAGTCCAACTTGGCATGCATACAGAATCTGACATGACTATAAGACTAGGAACTCCAAATGGCGGCTATAGGCCGTCACGACCGACTAGCCCGAGGAATGCTCTTCTTGGCTTGTGTGGTGTGGAGTTGGAAGTGAAGCTGCAGTATAAACTACTTCAACCCAGTATTTCTTAGGGACATTTCTATACTCCATCATAGAAAGAGCCATTTCAGTAATGGTGCGATTCCTACGTTCAACGACACCATTTTGCTGAGGGGTGTATGGTGTGGTGAGTTCGCGCCTAATGCCATGTGTAGCACAAAAAGTAGAGAAGTCAGCTGAACAAAACTCGCCCCCAATTATCTGACCTTAGAGTGACAATCTGAGAACCTGATTCTTTCTCAACTAAGGCCTTATACTGCTGAAATGTACTGTACACATCTGATTTATTTTTCAAAAAATACACCCACATTTTTCTACTGAAATCATCAACAAATAATAAAAAGTACCTGGACCCAGTAACAGATGGAGTGTTCATTGGTCCACATACATCAACGTGAACCAATTGAAGTACCTTGGAGGCTTGCCAAGAATCACCATCCGAGAATGGTGTCCAATGTTGCTTCCCAGCTTGACAGGCTCCACAAACTCCATGATTTTTAGTTTGGATCTTAGGTAGACCAACAACCAAACCCTCCTGAGACAATTGAGAGAGATAGTGCACATTCAAGTGCCCATAACACCGATGCCAAAGTTTGCTAATGGAAGTACTCCTGGCTACTAGAGCGTGCTCTTGAGAATCACCAGAATCAGTAAGTCTATACAGACCATGATCCTCAAGTCCCATAGCGATTGTAGTACGAGTCTCCCTATCAATTATGATGCGGGTGGACAAATTGAAAACAACATCCAACTGGGGAGAATGCCTCATGATCTGGCTGACGGAGAGAAGATTATGTTCCATGCCTTGAACATAGTAGACATCGAGAAATATTAAATGTCTCCCTCCAGAGTGAATCTGAACATTGCCCTTACTAGCAACTGTATACTCATCTCCTCCTCCAAAGATCACTGAATCAGTGAATGGTTCATATTTGGTGAACCAATCTCGACGATGAGTAAAATGCCAAGAAGCCCCTGAATCAATATACCAGGCAGAAGATTTTACTGGATTTGCAGTTCTTTTGGCCATAAAAGCATAAAATGCAGATTCTTTTTGCCCAAAGTGCTTTGCGACATTTGCCTTTTGTTGAGATCCTCCCTGCTTCTTTTGTTCAGAAGCCAATTGAACCCGACAATCAACCTTCATGTGACCATACTTATGACAATAATTACACTGAATGTTCTTTTTCTTCTTGTTGTCCTAAGAAGAACTAGAGCCTTTCGGCTGATAAGATTGAGCCTTACCTTTGTTCTTGGCAGAAAATTTGGCAAAGAACACTTGCTCTGTGGAGGTGGAACTGGTACTGCTTTCAAACTGTTGTCTCCAACGATCATGTTGCAGAAGCCTCTTACACAAGTTTGGAAACTTCAAATCAACATTTGTTGAAATAATATTTAGTCTTTCAATGAAATGCTCATAAGATTTTGGCAAACTCTTCAAAGTAATGACAACCATGTCCTTTTCCTCCATTGTTCGACCAATTGCCTCCAACTGATCACAAATGTCCTTAATCTTTGTCAGATGTTCCTGTAAGGACATTTTCTCATCCATCATGATGGAAAAGAGCATGTTCTTGAGAAAGAACGCTCTACTCTTGTCAGAGGTTTTATGAAGGGCCTTCAAATGATCCCAAATTTTCGTAGCAGTTTTGCCAGATGGTACTTGCTCATTTGTGACTGAGAGTTTGATGACTTTGACGACTTCTAGGTGCGCTCATCATTTATCTGATCCTTTCGGCCGGTGGTGGGGCGATGTGGTATGCCAAAGAGCAACTACCATCAAGATAGCGGTACTCAAAGGTAGTCAACATGGCTGTTGTTGTAATTCTTCCCATTGAACTTCTAGTTGCACTTTGAGCATCCTGTTGTGGAGATGCCATCCAGCATGACTGATCAACAGGTGAAGGCACAGTCGACCGAGATGATAGCAGTTTTACAAAGCCTAATGAGATATAACAAGGGTATAGAAACTTAAACATTGAACAAAATAAACACCCAGAAAATTTTAATGCAAACCCAAAAATATTTAATAAAAACCTAGAAGGATTTGATGCATAAAATTGAAAACAGCGGAGTATAATAGAGGATTTTTACAAACCCTAGCCGCAAATAAAAACCACAAATGTCTAGGGACCCAATTTTTTTTATAAAAACCCCACAAAAAATATGTAGGTGAAATTTGATACCGACCACAAAATCCGAAGATTTTGATAAAACCCTAGTTGGCTGGAGCCCTAGCAGTCTTGAGTCGAGTTGTGAAGAAATCATGCCACAATCTGTAGACAGAAAATCTCAGAAAATTTTGGAGGAAAGCCTAGTTCGCGGGTTGAACAGTCGCGAACAGAGAAAAAATGCAGGAAAATCATTGGAACGCCGTCGCAATCATAAAACAGTTGCAAAAAACCCTATGCTGGTGTCGCTCAGAACCCAGAATACTCATAAAAATCGTGTTTGATCTCTCTGAAAGTTTGCAAAATCGTGTTTTAGGAAACACGGGCCCAAAGAAAAAAGACTCTGCAAACAAATTGTGGTTGTCACAGCTCAAACCCTACGCGCAGGTTTTGTTAAAATCGAGGCCTTCAAAAAATGCGTCTACAAACAAAACGCGGCTGCAAAACAAGTCACGAACCATACTGGAAAATGAAAAATGCACGTAGACAATATACACAGGTCTACATGCGAACTCATAAACCCTAAAACGCGTCCAAAAACCTTTGAAAATCGCAGCCTTGAAAAAAACGTGTTCAAAACAAGAAATCGCGACCTCACAGAGATGCAAATCTGCACAAAAAGACCTGCAAATTTGCTTTAGAAAAAAAAATGCGATTTATCTTTTGCACAGAGCCCTCCCAGAAACCTTCAAACACGCACCCAAGTTGCATACATACAAATCACAACCAGGAATTTGTAGCAAGAGGGTCGAAAATTTAAGTGAAAAAATACTCACGAAAATCTCTGTGAAAAAAATCAATCTTCAGAAACTTAAAAAATTTCTTTCGAAATTTTAGAAGACTATTTTTTTTTTGTCACCTGGACTCTGATACCATGTTCTAAAAAGAACTTGTAATTCTATTACTTGCTTGCTACTTGCTTGCTATAGCAATTACATAGCACTGTAGACATTTATGAATCTAGCTACTTCAACTACCTACAACTGTAGACATTTAAGATGTCTAACAACCTCTACCTAATTAAATTATATTATTGACCATTAACTATATAGAGATATATTATTCTAACACAAAAGAGCCCACTTGTGACCTTTCCCCAATCCCTCAAGAAGGGAGGGCCAGGGTTGAAGTGGTAGGAGCCCAAAGAGCCCACTTGCGACCTCCGCCCAATCCCATAAGGTGGCAAGTGTCTTTAGGGGTTGAGACATTGATGGGGAAAGCAGGTACAGGTCGCCAAGGGAGAGGGTTGTGGTATCCATCCTCTTAGGCTTGGTATATGGCTTCAGGTAGACCCATCATGTCCCTTCTCCCAAATTCCTAATATGTTTGCATTGTTGATAATCTATGGATGTGATGCAATTGTCTAACCCTAACAAGCATATATACATATTTGCATATATTGTTCATGTGGTGAATGCAGGATTCCAATCCAAGATTACATCATTAAAGAGATATTTATTTAATAAGGTGAAACCCTAACCCTAATTTGTTGCAATTTGTGATCAATAGGCGAATTCTAGGGCAAATCAGAATACGAGACATTACATAAAGTAAACAGACTAAGTTACCAGGTTCTTCTCTTTTGCCTCCCGTACCGGTGTGGGTACGATTCTAGTCCTGGTTCTTTGTTGGTTCTTCTTTGGGTTCTCCTAAGGTCCTTCCCGAGTTTCCGAGGACCCTAGGTGAATTTGGTCCGAACCTAGGGGGACCCAAGGGTTCCCCCAAAAAATCAAAAAGAGTAATTTTTTAAGTTAACAAGAAACAAGTAGGTAATTGGTGTAGTAACAGGAAATGCCAGCTTTTTGGAGACATTGGGTATGGTTTGCTTTTAAATGTTGTAACATGCCCATTTGTTCTACACAATAATTTTCCTATGTTTAACCCACAAGTGAATAGTTTATCTTGTTAGTTTTATGATCAGATTAGATAAGCATGAGAGAGCCAGGAATCTAAGTGAAGAGAGGAGGTTCCAACACCTTTCACCGAATAGCATGCATCATCTCCAATTATGACTTGAACACTTGTATCACACTCCACCAAATTTGAAAGACGTTCTCTAAATCTAGTAATGTGACGAGAGGCACCACTATCAATCAACCACGTGTTACTATCTGTTGGAACATTGCTTGATAAGGCATAATAGAATAGAAATCCACTTGACTCCTTTTGAGGAGAGATCTCGCCCACATCCACAACTGAGGCATGTTGTTTAGGTCTAGTTGGACAATCTTTTGCATAGTGACCAAACTTGTCACATTTGAAGCACTGTAAGTGGGAAAGATCCTTCTTCTTCTTAGATGCAGGAGCACCATTCGATCTTCTATCTCTATTCCTCTTGAAGTTTCCTTTCTTCCCTTCTCTCCCTTTTCTTCTTAGAAGATTGAGCGGCAAGCACATGAATCTCTTCATTAGTAGAACTTTGCCCATTGCCTCTTGCTGCTAAGCTTGACTCTTCTTGAATGCAATCTGCCCTCAAGCGATCAAACTTAGGTAGCTTTGATCTCCCACTGATACCTTGGATAAATGGCTCCCAAGATTGAGGAAGACCATTAAGCGCCAACATAACCAAGTCCTTATCATCAACCATATGCCCAATGGTAGAGAGCTGATCTCTCAACTCTGTGATCTTCATGAAGAAGGAGATGACAAAATCTCCTTTTGCCATCTTGACATGATGAAGTTGTTGCCTCAATGCAAGAGCTCTGCTTGTATTGTTGATCTCATACATTTCCTTCAAGGTCTTGAACATTTCCTTTGCTGTCTTCAACTCGGAGATGACCGACACAAGGTGGTCCTTCATGGAGTCTACCAAAATCTTCTTCGCCTTAGTGCAATTCTTCTTCCATTGAGACTTCTCATTCTCATCGGAAGGTTCTGGAATTTCGCTCTCCACGAACTCAGCAATCTCATTTTCTTCCAATGCAAGCATTACTCTAAACTTCCAAGATGTGAAATTGGAAGCACCTTCAAGTCTATCTTCAATCTTAAGCCCGTTCACCATTTTCGAAGATAAGATAGACACAAGAAGATGATAACAATAATGGAAGATAATGCTGCTTATGTAAATCTGATCACGATATTTCTTAAACCCGCTCTGATACCATGTTAGTTTTATGATCAGATTAGATAAGCAGATTTTTAATTCAAATTCAAACAAATAGACACAGCATATACCTTGGGAAAACCCTCCACTTGAGGGAGAAAAACCCAGCAACAATATATCACTTATATATTGAATATGAAACAATAAACTCCTTTACAATGAGGCCGATTATGAGGCCAAACAACAACACCAATATGATGCGATCTCTTGAAGACAATACAACTCTTTTGATGAGTATATCGGCCTCCTTTATAAGCTTCAACCTGCTCTTAGAGACATTAGCACTTGCATGAAACTCGAACTATGAATAATGAATATAATACAATGAATGAGCATCACATATATATATACAAGGGAGAGAGATCGCGTCCCTTCAAGAGCATCATGTTGGCCTCCAATAAAAACGTTATGACTCCAAGAGAGGTGGCGGATGAGAGAAGTCAGCCTCTAGTAATTATTTACCAATAATTAAACATTAAATGATTTCTCAAGTGAAGTGCCTCTTCACTTTCATATTGACTTAAATAAATTGAATAGCCGATAGGCTATATTAAATTTATTTCTTCAATGCCGTGGCTGGAAGGATGAGGCCCGAAGCTGTTCTAACATCAACATATCCATCTAACCTTTAAGAGCAATAAATTTTTTATTTTCCTTTGAATAATAAATGCCCATTTGAAAATATTTCAAACTTTCTTATTGCATGCAAAAGAATTCCCTTCATAATTCAAATAATGACGATACATAATTTCCATATGACATTTCATATTTACAATCCCCATAAAATGGATACTAGATACATACATAGCTTAAACAAGCTTACAGAATATATGTAGTACAAATGGTCCAAGAAGTCCCCCTCAAATCTTTGGCTGCCAACTGATGAGGAGAAGCATCACTCAAGCACTTTTCCGCAAATGACTCTATTTCAAAAATTATAGTCTCAACAATAAATGTCTCTATTCAAGAGCATATCAACAATAAACGAATTCCATCAGAAGTATAATCCCTTCAATAAATGACTTCAATCAAAAGTATAGACTTCAACAATAATTGACCCGAATCAAAGAAATAAACAACAATCAAATGATCATTCAATTCTTATAGGTTAATCCCAACCTATGTGCTTCAATCCATAATCAAGTAAACATTCCAACCAAATAGGTTATTCTCAACCTAGGCTTTCATTCGAAAGTAAAGTAATGATCAAGTGATCAATCAAGTATAGATTATCAATATGGTTTGCATGACATCACTTCCTATTGATGATGTTATATCTATCATACCATCATTACCGTTGTATTTCTAACCTCGCTTTTCATAAAGGTTTACCTATTATTATAAGCTAACCAAGTCAAGTTATCTCAAGACATCGAAATATCCCACATTTCACGTTTCGCATTTCATTCTACATACGTTTAGTATAGACTAACTACATATAGTCTAAATAGAAACACCATCATATAAATTCCCAGATAGGGTATATAAATGTATTAACCTAATAAATAGGTTCCACCAAAGTAATAACCAAGAACATGCAAGCATAACAAGCTTCTCAACAAACATAAAAGATATTCTTTTCAAACATGGCAACATAAATAAACAATCTTTCCAATCATAATAACAAGGAGTAGAAATCAGCATGCCTGTTTAAAGCTCCAACCGATTATTCTTCCCTCCTAGCATATTGGTTCAAGCTCACTTGCAACCTCCTCTAAGTACAACCCAAAAACCTCTACTTGCTTCTCACCAAATCCTTTAACAAAACCAAAGTGATACAACAAAACAACTCTCTAACTCACTAACTCTCAACTCACTTTGCATCAGAATTGCAGCAGAATAACACAAGGAAATCAGATTGATAAGTGTAACAATTGGTAGAATGAGCACCTCTATTTATACTAATTTGTGAGGCG
>VDFB02043191.1:0-12713 GCA_007258455.2 Sequoia sempervirens
GCATTGGATGTTCTATAAATGAGAAGAAGGGAGAGGCAGGGTTATGCTGCCGAAATCTCTCTTGATCAAGGATCGAATGCCATGGTCAATCTCTCATGTCAATATGTAATGTATACTATGTGGGGGTATTGTAATAGTGCATAGATTCTATGGTCTGATGGATTGATCAGGAAATGTAAAGGGGAGAGTTTGCTACCAGGTTGTATCCAGAATGAAGAAGATGTAATCTCTAAAAAGGCTATGAGCTTGAAATTGTATTGTAACCTTTTGTTGCTGAATAATACAATGGCTCAAACTTTGGAGGGTGGGGTTTTTTACCCAAAAGGGTTTTCCCCACGTAAATCTATGTGTTCTATTTTTATGTCTTATCTTTCATCTATATTGGTTATGTTTCTAGAATTTGTTATTGCTTTATTGAATTTACATGTTAGCTATATACTCAAAGGATTAATGAAATGAATTGTGTCTGTTTCTAGTTTGGGACATAGTTGTATGTGTCTTTGAAATCTAATCAAAATTAAAAGGATTACGAAGAACTACTATTCTTGGAAGTTTCTCACGAGATGCCCCATTTCCCTTACAATCCCTACCTAGAATGAATAACTCTGCTCTTCATATATTATAATGGGAAGTAGACTTTTAAGCCTATTCACCATCACCTTCGAGATTATTTTATAAGTTATAATGTAGAGAGAAATTGGTCTATAGTCCTCTAGTGCCATTTCTTTCACTTTCTTTGCAATAACTATAAAGTTATTATTCAACTATCTTAGTAGCACATGCTTCTTCCTAGATTCTTCCACCATTCTCACCAAGTCACCTTTCACCATTTCCTAGCAAGATTGAAAAAATCTTACTAAGAAACCATCTGGATCCAAGGCCTTCTCTACCCCTAGCTAAAATACTTCCCTTTTGACTTCTTCAATTACCCATTGCATTAGTTTTATATTTTGTCTTTCATTTTATTAGTGAGGGGATATTATTTATTATAATTCCTCTCCTGACCCATTGCTTGATCTTCCTTTGTGAATAATTTCTTGAAGTACTCAACTGCCAATGAGCCCATCTCATTTTGATCTTGGACAATCCTACCATCCATCCCTTTTATTTTAGGGATCCTATTGAATTTCCTCTTGAATTATGTGGAAATATGATTTTTTTTGGTATTCCTATCTCCTTCTTTCAACCAACACTCCCTCAAATTTTTCCTCTAGAATATTTCCTCCCTAGCCAAAAATTAAGCATACTAAGCCCACAATTCTTTCTCCTCTAGATAAGATTTAGACACCATGGATTTCTCTATTACTACCTCATTTAGGGCTTCTAAATCTTGTTTGAGTTTAAATTTATCTTCAAATATATTTTTTAAGTGATCCTTATTCCAAGCTTTTAGTTTTGATTTTAGAAAGCACAACTTCTTGTGAAACTAAAACTACCTTGTCCCACCAAATTTTTGGAGTTGTACTCAACCAATCAACTATTCTAACATTCAACTCCCATTTCTCAGCCACATATTTTCAAACTTAAAAGGGTTTCACTCTAGAGTATTATTCCATGAATTTTAACACCATTGGAAAGTGATTTGATCCTGAAAGAGGAAAAATACTTGCCTCATACATCACTAGAGCATCCTCCCATTCCCTGTTGAGTTATCCTATCACAAAAGAAATATCAAAGCAACTAATTTTCTATGCAACCAAGAGAGCAAAAGATTGATCCAAAAACACACTGATATGTGCAATGTATTAAACTAAATGGTACTGAATTACAATGAATATGTATGCTTATAAAATCAAATAAAAGAAAACCATATATGAGGATTGCATTAGATTGTGACAAGTTCCTTAATATCATGCAATGAGACAACTAGACCTATAATTAGCCCAATCTAATAATAAAAAAACACTCCTAAATTTAGCTTAAGTGAATAAATTAATAAAGGACTTAATAATTAATTAATGATTGATTAATTATCAAGTGATTATCCTAATTACTCCAACACCCCCCCTTAAGATCAACCTAGGGAGAAGCTATAAAAACCTAATGTAGAATGTAATTATGGGTGCAAGGATGGGTTCCAGATACAATTCCTAATGAGGTACCCATGTACAAATAAATGAAACTCTCATAACTAGAGAAAAGGAGAAAACCGCATGAGAAAAAATCATCTCCAAAAGAGAGAAAAAGAAATGAATGCACTAGTGAAAGAAGGATAGAAGGAGGAATTAATGTGACCCCCAAAGGACTACTTCTATGACACAAGTCCAATAGATCTCCTCTTGATAGGAGAGAGAAAAAGAGGATATGAATCCCCCACAAAGAAAAATATCCTATGCCAATCATGAACACTTGAAGACATAATATGATCCACTGCCTACAAACAACATTTCTCCCCTTAGGAAGAAACATATCCACTGGTGATTGGAGAAGCCAATTCAAATGAATGAGTGAATCAAGAATCCAAATCCAAATGATGTGTGCCTCTAAAAAGTTCTCACGTGTCCACATGTTGGAAAGTGATGTTAATCCAAGATCATGTGAAGACTGATATAGAACAAGTTGCAAAGGCGATGAAGATGGTAGGTTGATACCAGTGATGTGGCTTTCAAAAAAGGGCAGATGAATGTCCTCTAAGTAATCCTCTAGATCTGTAATATAGGACTCCACAAACAAGGATAATATGTATGCAAGATATGAATCCCAAGTAGTTGTGTTTGGAAGATGTATAATGTCTTACTGCACTAAAGCAATAAGGGACAAATTTTTGGTGATGTCAAATTGATTAGGAACAACAAAAGATAATTTATTCTTGATCTGAAGAGTGGGGACATGAAGAAAAGTCTTTGAACCATCAGAACATGCAAGACATGTGAGATACTCAAGATCCTCGAAAGTGTCATCATCAAAGGGTATGGAATCTGCATCTATAAGAGGGATGAGACAATCTGCAACAAGATCCTCTAGGTATGGAGAGATATGAGGGTCTCCATGGATCTCCCAAAGTCATGCCCAAAGTGTGTGGGGACATTCAATTTTTGATACAACACACATAGTGTCAAGATCAACATTAGAACATATTAGCCCTATAGTATGATCTCTAATGATACCCCATGCTGATAAACTCCCTAGTGTGTCTGGTGTAGGTATGAGTCCATATAGATAAGGAAAAATATCAAGCCACTTGAGATTTGTCAGGATGCCATTTTTCTACGACTCATAGTTATCCTTGTCTAAGTTGATCATACAAGGATGAACAAAAAAAACCATGATACTCAAAAGAAAAAATTAGAGACTAATAACCTTAGTACTGATAAAGTAGATCAAATGATGTTATCCTATGCAAGTAGATCATTTTCAAGTGCCTAGACATTCAAGTAATTAAGGAAAATTGGAAATCACAAAATATTGAATAAAATGTACTTGGGGTAGATTCTAGAAAAGTGGATGGATAAATCTAAAAAGCTTTGAAATGTCTTTTTGATGCCGCTTGAATCAAAAAAATCAAAGATATAGGAAAAAAAGTTGTGAGGTTGGAAGTACAAAATGAAGATATGAATTTGACTAAGAATAATAGAAACTAGTAGCAAAACTTGATAATGAGACCTACACCATTGGAAATTACTCATAATTTTCTTTCTAATGATATCTTGTTTGCTTGATTTCGACATTGTATGCCCAAGTTATGCCAAAAAGAAAAAAATCACTCCTTTAGGACAAATGGAGGCTAGGAGGGGGCTGGGAGACTTGTCAATACAATCGCTAATGTCAACTGACGGAATGATGACATCAGCAAATGGTGTTAGTGAAATATGCTCTAGACTAATGAAATATTCCCTCTATTGAGAAAAAATTGATCACTTGAAAATGAAGATACACCAAAATATTCATTAAGATGCTTGGAATATTCTTTGAAGTTGCCACTATAGAGAAACTTGGACCACTAAGAATATGTAGATGGAATCTTTTAAGATTATGTGCCTAGGTGTTATTGCCAATTTTCTTACGATAGTTGCCTGATTTTTAATAGTCACTGAGTTTTATAGTGGTCTGTCAATGCTTAAAAAAACCATCGGCGACGAAACAAAGTATGTTGTCATTTTGTTTCATCGGTTGTAACTAGTGTCATTGAAGGTACTTTTTCATGATGAAGGTACAAAGTGGTTCATGGTTTGATTCACTACAAGGGGAAGGATCTTTTGCTAGTTGATTCTAAGCTCAAAAGAAGATTTTGATGAAGTCCATGACATTCCGATCTTTGGTCATCGGGGTTTTAAGACATATAGGAGAAAATTCGAGGAGGTTTTCTTGGAAGGGGATGAAAGGAGAAGTTCAATGATACATCTAGGGTGTCCCACTTGTGGGATGAACAAAATGATCATTCTCTTCCATCACACGGTCTGCTGCAACCTCTTCCCATTCCCCATAAAAAATGGGAAAGCATATCAATGAACTTCATCACTGGGTTGCCCAAGGTCCAAGGGAAAGACTGTATCTATGTTGTAGTGGATAGATTAACAAAATTTGCTCATTTCTTTGCCATTACCAACTCTTTTTCAGCAGCTCAAGTTGCAGATCTGTTTTTTCATGAGGTGTTTAGATTACACGGGTTGCCAAAAAACATTGTGAGTGATAGGGGCGACAAGTTCCTAAGCACCTTTTGGCAAGAAGTTTTCAGGATGAGTGGTACGGTGCTTACTCCAAGCACTAGTTATCACCCTCAAACGGATGGTCAAACAGAAATAGTGAACAAATGGTTGGAGGGTTATCTTAGAAATTATGTCTCGGAGCAGCAAAGAGCTTGGGTAAAATGGGTTCACCTAGGGGAATATTGCTACAATTCTTCCTTTCACATGTCAATAAGGATGTCTCCATTTATGGCTCTCTATGGTTATGAAGCTCCTAGCTTTGTTGATTTGGTGTTTGGTGATAGCAAAGCCCCTCAAGCCAAGGATTTGTTGCAGCATAGTCAAGATATCTTCCAGAATGGTAGAAGAACAAGCTTTATATTGCACAAAAACTATGGCAGAGATAGATAATCAATGGCATGTGTCGAAGTACTTTCTTTCAAGGGTTGGAGATATGGCTGTCTTGAATTTTAACCTTATAAGATGCGTCTACTCTAAAGAAGAGTGGAGTAGAAGCTCAAACCTCTGCTTCTATGGGCCATTCAAAATTATTAGGGTTGGGCGATATCTTATGAATTGGGCTGCCATCGAATATACGATTACACAATGTCTTCCATGTGTCTTGCCTCAAAAAGGCACTTGGACACAATGTTGTTGCTTCATCACAGTTACCACCGTTGGATGAAGGATAGCTAATTTTGATTCCAAAAGAGATTATTGATTCCAAAGAGGAATTCTTTGAGAAAGAGAAAAGAACAGAATGCCTGTTGAAGTGGAAGAACGCTGGAGGATACGGCAGGGGAGAATAGAGTGCAGCATCTAGGCTGAGTTGCTTGAGGGCAAGCAATCTTGGGGTGGGAATTTATAATGTCCCATTCTCAAAGTCTATGGAATCCGAGTCAGTTGACCGTTGGCCTATTCCGGAGACCCGTAGGCTACTCGGAGGGTAAAATTAGGGTTTCCAGTTTTGGAGGATGTTGTTGCTCGAAGTTTGGAGATTGAATTGCGATTCTTTTTGGGTTTTCAGAGAGCTTCGTAGTGGTATGACTTGCAGTATGATCCGAGCACCTTCAGGAATTTACTATTTTTAGTAAATTCTATTTCTGGCAGTGGTCCTGTGGTTCTCAGTGTGGTGGGCTCACTTATTCAGCCAGTTCAGTTGGTTTGATAATTTTTGGCCTTTGGATGCTATTTGGAGAGATAAGTTAAGTTGATTTAAATAACGCTATATTTTAATGTTGACCCCTTGGCCTAGCTTTATTACTTCAAGTTGTTTTTAAAAGGGGGACTTCATGGTGGCATGTCTCATCAAGAGATTATTTTAATATTTTCTAAAGGCCAAATTGATGGAAAGCTTAAAGTGGGACGCCAATTTCAAGGAGCCTATTATTTTATTAAAATCAAATATTACCTCATGAAAAGGGATGCCTATACTTGGAGGGAAATGAAGTCAAATTCAAAATTGAATTAGGGCGCACTTTCTAGATGCTTCTGGAAGATGCTTGGCAAGTCTTTATAAGGAGACCTCTTCTCTTCTTTTTCTCATCTTATGTCTACAGTAAAGTTATGCTGCCGAAATGGTGTTTGGATTGCTTTGAGGAATGAATGCCTCCTAGCCTTGGCTCGACTTCTTGCTTGAAAGAAAGCAACTAGTGGAGAGTTAGCTTGTAGTTGAGTGAGTTTTGTAGTGAGAAATTGCATTGTAGAAGTTTTTATGCATTTGTAGTCCAGTTTGAGCATGTTAGTGAATTTTTGGAGTTGTTGACTTCAAGTTGCCGAATGTTGTTTTTGCTCATATTTCAAAAAATACAAAAATAATCACTCTAGGTATTGTTGCCATCTCTTTCTCTATGTAGGGTGACCATTTGTGCAAATTTTGGTGAATTCTAATGAAGAATCTGATTTTATCTTGTTGGTAGAACATTTCTGAAGGTTGTACTATTCTGTCTTGCCTGGAAAAAGTTTAGAAAATAAATTTACAAGTCTTTTGAGTCATTTCTTGATTAAAATCTTGTTGCCATCTTCATAGTGTTCATTTTCATCATATTTCATATCATTTGGACAAGTCTAGAGAGAGTTATGAGCATTTTAGTAGGGTTCTGTATTGTTGGTTATGCATTTTTAGTCCATGTTCTGTAATATCGGCTTGCATAAAGTTTGTCGTTTGAGTTGGGTTTGGGTTGGAAGTCATTGTGATAATTGAGAAAACATTTTACTATATTGCAGCATTGTTAGACTTCTTATTCTATGTTATTGGTAGGCACTCTCTAATTCATTGTAAGCTGAACAGTAGTACTGTCAGCATTCTTACCTCTTCTTTCGTTGCTTCATTGTAATACCCGTTGAATAAGTGGAAGAGGTTGGCTTGCTACCTATCTTGCAATTTGAATTGCATTGTAGTTCTTAATATCTCCATCATATGGTAGCTCCATTCCCATTCTAGGTTGGAAAGCACATTCTTGGCATCGAGTTTACTTTCAATATTGTAATTTGTAGGGACCCTCTGACCATATGTTTGTCCACCTTGGACACATTCTTGGTTAGAATTACTCAATTTAGCAGTGTATAAAGATCCTCTGACCATATGATCATCCACCTTGGGCACATTCTTGGTTAGAGTTACTCAGTTCAGTAGTGCATAAAGATCCTTTGACCATATGCTCACACCTTTCCCAACTCGGGATCCTAGTGTACATTCTTGGTTAGAGTTATTTCCACATTGTTTGGGTTTTCCAGCTAACCTTATACTTGGTGTGTGTTGCTTTGTAATTACGTTGTTTCAAGAATTTGAAAAAAATTGGTATGAAATATTTCAATCCATTTATGATTTTAACAAGTTCATCTACTTCAATAATTAAAGTATATATCCTCAAATGAGAAGTTCTTCCACCTCTATTTTCAAGACATTGACCCAATTATCAAACATTTGAACTTTCCTTTTCATCTCAATTAAATCATTGACCTCCTTATGACTCATCAACACATGTACTTCTAATGTTGTTGATTGTTTTGTAGCTAGTAAACTAAGTTCTTTCAAAAATATGTTCATTTTCCCCACTTGAGCCTTTAGCTTATCTTTAGCTTGTTTATCTTTAATCAATCTAGACTTTGTTGAGTAGTAACAATGTCAATGAGATTCAATTGTTGAGTTCTTGTCTGCTTACCCAGATTAACAATACTAATTTGGTAATCAGAGCCTTGGAACTCCCAATCATCATGGTCCACTATCGGGGTCACAATATCTGCCACCAAGTCCCCATCATCAATAAGCCTCATAGAAATTATGACCCTTGGTTTCTTCTTCAATTTAACCTTCTCTACTTCTTTAATCATCTCATCCTAGTTTACTGGTTGAGCCTATACTTGTTGTCTTTTCTCCAAGTTTAACTTTAGCCACATGGGGCACTTGGTGGAGTAGTCATTTGCTGAGAATTAATATATGTTTGCTTATGAGATTGGGGAGTAAGAGGATTTGTCTCCACTATTTGCTTAGATGAAGTCTTTTGTTGCTCATCCTTCTCCTTCTTGGCCCTTTCCTATACAAGCCTATCATTCTCCACTTTTATCTCTTCAATTTTCCTTATCTCTTCCTCTCTTCTCTCTACCTCTTCTTCATCTTCCCTTTGTTTCCTTAGCAACTGTTCCTTCTCAAATTCTTCCTAAACTACTTTCTCTTGTTAAGCTACCTTCTCTTATTCAAATTTCAATCAAGATTTTGTAGCTTGTTTCTCAACACTTTTAATGATAACTCATTGTCCATCCTCAGTGAGAATATGTTCACGCTTAGCTTCATCCCAGAGGTCTTCCTTTTGAAACTCAATTTCCTTTGCTTCAGCCTCTTCCTCATCTTCCCTTTTGGATACAATATCTTCATCAGCTGCAAAAGGGGGATTAGTGATATATAGCACTAGACCTTTTCCCCTTTCTTCCTTAGCAAGAACTTCTTCAGAATATGAAGGGGTAGTGGGAAATTATTCTATAATGTTTTTAGTGGGAAACTCAATGGCCAAGGGTTTTATACTTGCCTTAGAGATCATTCCTCCAAATCTGCTGCAATATATGTTTCCTTTACTTTCACAACTTCTTTAGCCAATTCATCAAAGATATTCTCCTCTTCCACCAAAGGTTTCTCGTATATTGTAGAAGTATTTTTCCTTGTCCTCCTATATCCTAGAGGGGCAATGGAGGAAGGAAGATCTATTGTTGACTCCTCTCTCTTTTTATAAAATCAGCCTTGAGGTTGGTGGATGCGAAGATCAATCCACTTTAAACTTCTATCAACAACCATGTGTGAAATTTTATCAATATTTTTTTCTTCCTTCTCCATCCAATTGATGGGATCCAAATCTGTAGTGTCTAATTTATCAGTCTCATATTATAGATCAAGAGTAATTCCATCATCTAACATCTCCTCTAGTATATCATCTTTGATCCTGAAGTACCTCATCTATGAGATAGTTAGTCTTTCATACCCCCTCTTTCTAACCTCAAACTAATCTTGCAAGTTGGTATGGAAGTCCTCGAGAAGTGGCATATGTTGAGGAAACAAGAAAGTATATAAATTATTCATCTTCCCCTTTGGATCAAAATATCTCCTTGATGTATACAACTTCAAATTCAAAGTCTGAAATAGAAACTATGGTGTTCAGGAAAGAATAGAATGCCAACTAAGTAGGGAATGTGAAGCACCCAACCTTGTGCCTTTTTGAAAATTTGGCATTAACCTTAGCCATTTTTTGAGAGAAATCCATTAGAATCCACCTATCACCACAAAATATTAGCAACTTGAATGGATGTTTGTCAAAACCAAACAACCTGATCTAGGTGGATTTGGGATATTGGATATACTAGTGACCCCACTCTCGAATGAATTCCATGGCTTCCCTACTTAACCTAAAATAAACATCCCTCATGGGTTGTTTGATGACCACATATAAAAATGCATCGTTCACCCTTTCGAAATGTGATTTTTATGGCTTAAGTTCTAACTGGTCATAATATCCCAACCTTCTTCTTCCTAGGAGCCTCTCTGAGCACTCATTCTATGTTTAGTCCTAGGAATCTACCCATCCTTGTAACACATTAAATGACATATGAGGACATGTAGAATACCTTAGTATCTCTCACCTTGGTTATTTGATTGTGGATGAATTAGATACCAGTTGTCTCCAATCTAATAACTTCTTTCCATCAAGGATCATTTGAATAAAGGGAAGCATCCAATTTTCGAATGCACAGGAATCTTCCTTTTCAAATTCCCTAGACACCAATATGATAATATCTCCCACCTCTCCAAAGAATTCAGACCTTTTGGGTTTTCATGGTGTTTTCTTGTAGATTTATTTTCTATCTTCAACCACCTCTTATTGATATATGTTTGGTTTCCTTCCACATCTTTTTGAAATTGTGCCAATGCCTTAGCCTTTTTCATGATTTTTAAGTTTTGGAAAGGATGCATTTTGAATAGTAAACTTATCATCTCAAGGGATCGGTCAATAATATCATTCCCCAATGAGTCAATTCACTTCCTTTTTATGGGGTTGTATACCTATGCAGTAGCTAATACAAATTTTGGACACTGTACTACTATGGGGAATGTAATTACATGTGCAAGTCCAAAATATGCAATCTTCTTGGCTCTTAGGCTAGATTTCTCTGAAAAGATATAAATAGAAAACTATTTTAAAACAACATGACCCACCAAAGTATTAGTTATTCTCATGACCTCTGATTCAAATTTTGAAGGCGCAGGTGATCCTTGGAACTTATACTTCATACTAAAGGGAATTCACTTTGGTTTCATTTTCTTATCTTTTTTCCCCTTTCGGAATTCTTCAACATCAACATCCTCCCCTAACATAGACATTTATCAAATCTACCAAAAAAATGGCATTCATCAATCAAAGGGAAGAAATGTAAAGAATAGAGTCATCACAAGTATCCATACCGAGCCTTGATAATTTGAAAATAACTCCCATTCATCAGTTAACCCTATGGTTTCGAGAGTCAGGTTTAGGGTGAAGCCAACTTAGACATTTCAGGCCCATTATTGAACTATGTTAGGACTCAAAATTGGGTTGAAACTAGGTTCAAGGACCTATGTTAGTGAAAGGTTTGAGTTCTTCTCGAGATCTGATCCCATAATACATGTGGATATCGTAGTCGGGATGACACTTAGAACAAGAACCATCTTAGATGCTAAGTTCAAGTTTCATTTTGACTTTCAATTCCAACGTGATGTTCAAAGTCAAAATTAGGAAATTTCTTGACATAGGAACTTATATGAGTGTTATGTTGAGTTGCATTATGAATTTCAATCCCACCATGATGGAAAAACTTAGAGTCGAGGCACAAAACCCTTTGTAAGACTTTGAACTTGGGCATTTTCAAACTTAGGAAGTTTTTATTGATACTAGAAGGTGGACATGGGGTGAATCAAAGTTCACAGCATAACTAACATTCAACACAAGTTGAAAGACCCATGAGGGTTCAAATTTAAAATTTCAAAACCTTTGAAACTGTATAGAAAATCTAGGAAAATAGGGCACAACATGAACAAAACCCACCAACAAGAAACAGATGATCCCAAAAATGAAAATGAAAAAGAAAGGAAATGAGAGAACATGATCAAAAACCAAAATCATGAGCAAAGCTAATCAACAAACAAAATAAAAAATAAAAAAATATAAATGGTGAAACATGCAAAAGTAGACAGACAAAATGCCCATGAAGGGCAATGAAGAAAAGAAAATAAAATAAAACATAGAAATAGAAAGCAAAAATGGAACCCTTCCTCAAAGAATTCATAGGATGAACTCCAAGACACAATCATCCACCTCTAGATGTTAACACAATATCCTTCAACACTTAATTTAGTTAACACAGTTGTTATGAGTAAGAAGGGTAGGATAAATCTCTTTATAAACTTGACTTCACATGTGGGAGAAACCAAGCATTAAATGTAGTTGGTCGAGAGTTGCGATCAAGATCGATTTAGGATGTGGACCCTATGCAATTTTGAAAAGGCAAGTCAAAAGTCAAGATCAGGAAAGGAGTTGGAAGGAGAACCTCAAAAGGTGTAGGATACAAGTTCCCACACAACATCTAAATTTGACAAGACAAAACAAAACAAGCAAAATGGAAGTAAGGATTACATCGAAACTCAAAACTAGAACTCTAAAAGGTGCAAAGTTCAAGTCCCAATCTAAAGCCTGATTCCAAAAAAGATGATAGGAAACCAAGGATCATAAATCAAAACCAAAAAGGAACATAGAATAGGAACCTTGAAAGGTTGTTGGTTCAAGTTCCATTCTGAAACCTGATTCTAAAAAAAAAACACAAGAAAATAGCAAGAAGGCAGTAATCAAGTTCAGGAAAGAGCTTGAATTTGAACCCTAAAAGGGTACAAATTTCCAATTTCATTCTAAAACTTGAATCTAACAAAAAGAAAATATTCAAAGGCCAAGAAAAGACAACTCCTAGAACCAAACCAAGACAACCAAGGGTAAACCAAAGAAAAGAGAAACAAAAGGGAAAAGATAACCAAACAAAAGAGAAAGAGGACCCATTAGACCAAGAGAAATAAAATGGGGTGGTTATGCAAGGCATAAAAAATGGTGAGTTGAATAGGAAAATGGTTTACCCATTTTTAGGATACTGAAGAATTCAATCACCCCAGAACCTTTGGGTTATGACTATTTTAACTTGAGCATGATTGGTTTATGGTGGAGGGGCACCATGACAACTTATGTAAATATGGTTTTAGGTTAAGTTTTGGTTTTTTGAGTCTAAATTTCAGGTCATAAGGTCATAATAGACTATTTTCAATGTACTTGGATTCATATGGGGTTCATTTTGTAAATGTTGTAAAATCTTGCAAATGTTGTCGCGCACAAAATTACAAAAATGCAAGAAATATGAAGTCCAATGGTCTAGAAGTTCAAATGGTTGTTTGAATTGGCTGGGTTGGTTGAATTTTAGTATGTAAGGGTTAAATATGCCTCAAAAAATTTGAGATAGTCTTCTGGAAGTGAATTTGGTTGTAAAAGCAATAAGAAATCTCCAATTTTCTATGTGTTTCCATTAAAC